>MU225876.1:192604-230714 GCA_018584345.1 Thuja plicata
AGCACACAAGCTTTGATACCAATTGTTAGTAATAACTGAGAGGGGGGGGGGGTGAATCAGTGGCCTCAAAAAATTTTCCTTTTAAACTTTAATCCACCAATCAATACACCTTAGATTATTAAGTCCCTACAAGATGTATGCCTTTGAAATACTTGAAATAAATAACTATCTGTTGGTTTACCTTGTCTATCTTTATTCTCCTTGATTACTGATAAGCAGTAAAACTTATTTATCGATACTTAGTAAATATGCAGAGTATACCAATCAATCCAAAAATGCATATGTAAAATGTAAAACAATAAAGTAATAAACCATACACACATAACACATGGATTTTAACGTGGAAACACTGTTAAGGGAAAAACCACTGGGACCGGTACGCCAAATTTTCACTCTTCTGAAGTGAGCCATGTTAGGAGCCAACCCTATTAAAGGTAACAAACACATAGTTAAGTGCAACCTTGTTAGAGGATTTTTATACATAGATTGTCACTAAGTATTTGGCATCTATGCTACCATCCTTGAATCAGCCTTTAGACTGTCAATAGGCTTTATGCTATTCTTACTACCATCCTTGAATCAGCCTCCTTCTTAGACTATCAATAGGCTTTAGGTAAGACCGATGCTACTATCATGAATCAACCTTTTTGGTAATCTGTTAGGATATACCTCAATTATAGAAGATGGTTAAGTCCTGCTCTATTAAGAGACTTAATGCTTCAATGGTTAAACTGAAACACAATGACCTATTTCTAACGCAACTTTGAATTGCAGATATTCAGATCTATTTACATACAATATCTCTTTGATCAATGTATCAATTCAATTCCTTTGTACTTCACACTTTCTACTCTGTAATGTCGTGCTTCACTATTCGTCGGTGTATGCAGAATTCTTTAGCTCTCCCTTATCTTGATTGATCAGGACTGTATGAAGCTTAACCTTCACCAGTTTCTCTTCAGCATCTTCTTCCAATTCACTCCCCTATGTATCTGATTTCTTGTGGAAATGAATTATGCTTGTCTCTTATATAGACATGATATTCCTTAATTCTTGATTCTTGGTGTGAAAAACAATCTAGCCAATTTGATTTACGGCTTTAACTCCTAATTTATCTCATAGTTATCTTCTTGCTAGCTGTATAAATCAATTGCTTAATGGTGGTTGAATAAAACAAATAAAACAAACAGTTAAGTCTATCTTTAAGCTCTGCCAGCTAGATATTTTGTCATTTTCTAATCTCTCTGTTCTGTCGGTCAATTCTGCAATTCGTCGCCGGTGACAACTGCCAGTTCCTTCGGTGCAACTTCAATTTGCTTTGGGATCTCTGTCCATTGGGCATCGTTGGATCTTTCTCGTCAGGAAACTTTGTTTTTAGCTCATCGAGCATCCTGTAATTCTGCTTCATCAGGCAACACTATCTTCTGCTCGTCGGGCATGACTATGACTTTTTCTCTATCTTTACCAATGGTGTACACTCCGTCGGTGTAGTCTATCACTTAGTGAATACTTGAATTTTATGCATTGCTAAAAGCATAACCATTGTTCCATTGACTCTCTGAAGTCTTTGGCATTATGTACATGACCATACAGATGATATCAAATTGACATCAATGACAATACAAACCATTAACTGATTTAATGTCTTGCATCATCTTCAACTTAACATTATCAAAAATTCAATCAGTTACATGTCATCAGGTAAAGTTCACACAACAAATTCTGAACACAGTCTAGGGATTGGTCATATGCAGCCACAAACTCCTATGGTGAATCTATGCCTATGTGTAGATCCCGAAGGACCCTCATCAATTTATACATGAGAAATTGTTCTTTCAAGCACAAAGCATAGACCCTAGGAGGTGGTCTGCATTCTATCAATTGTGGAATTAGATGTGTAACTGAATCAAATTTTCTCTGTAGAAATTGCACCTATTCTTGTTTCCTGCCTAATTCTATTTTTAATCTATACTTTTCCAACTCCCACATTGAATTTTCATATTGCATTTGATTAAAATAGTCAATGGAAAGGGAGTGTAGTGTTACATGACTCTTTTGAACTAGAGTAGCTATAGTGACCTGTTCTACTATTATGACTGTGTCTGACCCATCAATGGGTAATTATTCCAAAGTTGGAACTAGGGCATATTTCCCTTGATTGACTTCCTGCTGAGAGGAAGGCATATCTGTAGTTTCAACGTATTCTACGTCCATGCATGTTGTTTCCAAATTTATTTTTTCTGTTTCCCTTTCCTCAGCTGCAGGATCTATTTCCATGATGTCCAGACATTCTATACATGGACTTCCTGCTTGTGGTTATTCTTTTAAAGATTCCTTAAATGGATCTTTAGGAGATGACCTAGTCATCACAGGTGAGTCCGTTTTGTCTGTCTGTGGTGTGCTCAAATGACTACTTCACTGTGGAGGAATTTCCATAGATGCGACAGAGCGCTTTTGTGATGTCCATTGTTTCTTCAGCAACATGGCTGCAGGAGGAACATGGTTTTTTGATAAAATAAGATTTTTCTCCTCAACATCTGCAACTATCTTTTCCTTTCCCTTTTCCTACATTCAGGCACTTTGTGGGGTTTTTAAATCTTAAGAACCCTTGATTTGACCGCTCCCTGGGCTAGGGTTTGGTTTACCCAAAGTTTTTTTCTTTGTTTCAACCTTTGAAGAAGATGGAATTTCATGCATGGGTTCCAAAATAATGGTTTCATCCTCATCAGGTGCATGTTCCTCAAGAGTATTTTCTCATGTATCTTGTAATCCAGGTTGTGGCCCTTCACCTCATAACTATACATGGGGTGCAGGGATAAATTCATCTCATGTCATAGGAGAAATACCCCATGAAGACCTCTCAACTAGAAGCTTTATCAACCCGTGGTGAGTAGCTGCGTTCAATTTCCCCTTTCTGGCTTCTTCTAAGCTTAGTTGCAACAAAGTATACAAGAAATTGGGTACATTGACAAGGCAGTCATGTCGTAAATGACTCAATAGTTTAAAATGCACAACATGCAAGTAGGAAAATCGCCCTTCACAAGTAATGTACCTTATCACATGGACAGTCAGTCGGGAGTAATCTTTTAGAAGAGATGTCCTCTTCGCCCCATGCTTACTGGTTTCCAATGCATTATCTATGGGCAAGGAGAATTCTTCCTTGGCTGCTTGTGCATCATGTTCATGCATTAAAACTTCACTTGTAGCAAGAAGCCCTGAAACCTCTGTAATTCATGCATCTAAAAATTCCACCCTTAATCCCTTTACATAAGCAACTCTATTGCTGTAAGTGCACAAGAATTCCACTGCTATAGCCTCATCATAACCACAAAGCCTGACAAAATAAGTAAGCCAGCCCACGCGTTTAAATACTTGGACACTTGATCGATCCTGCAATAAAGATGAGTGATCCCCTGGCTCATTGCATATTGGTGGTCCTAACATTGTTACTAAAAAACTTAGCACCCCAAAAATTCCAAATCGCTTGAAACTTCCTCTGCAACTGAAAACGGATTTTTCAAAACTCTTCTCTCTGTATCCTCAATAACAATTTTATCCTCTTGTGTAACCCTGTATTCTGCCTAAGATTAAGACTGAATAATGGTAGATAAATGTTTGGTGTAGGGTTATGGGGATTATAGCAGAGGAGAAGTTTGAAAAACCAAAGCTGGGAATATGAGTTGGGCTTGAAAATTAAAAACTTAGCAGAGAATTTCACATTATTTGGGGTTGTCACATCAACTAATTGAAAAATGATTGCGCAGTACTACTTACACAAGGGTTATCATGGAAAAACATGAGTTAATGAGTTAACAAACTGCCCCCCATGAAAATTATTATAGGTGTCCTCACATGTGTGGTTAGGAAGTACATCAGCACTCAGATGAAGAACTAATATTAATTACAATGTAATGTATAATAATCTCTAATGAATAAAAAATATGAAGGCGTACCTAGAGAGTAATCATGAATAAATACCCAAATCTAAAAAGATCGGATGACATGTGCAAAGTGAAAAGTAATGAGTGGCATAATAATGATGGGATGTGTAAGTGAAAATGGAAGAAAAGATTGATGGGATGTGATGTGATGGTGACTTTATTGCGGAGAGAGATATTTTCGTGGGAAATGAAAATTTTATTATGACTATTGTGCGGTGAAGTTAAAGAGACAGCCGGAGAAGTTTTTTTCCCTAATTGGCTATAGGAGTTTTGTCGGCGCGAGGAGGTCCATCTGCTGCAGGAATGTCTATAGCTAGAGGAGGTCCATTGGCTGCAGGTGTGGCTTCAGCTAGAGGAGGTCCATCAACTGTACGAATGTCTTCAGCTAGAGGAGGTCCATCGACTGCAGGAGTGTCTTCAAATTGCCGTAGGCATTTTTCTTTAGTGGTGGGTTTATGGTACAAACGGAGTCTGTGACCATTGACCAATAAATTGAAGTGAACGGGGTCAATTGTAGACAATTGGAATGCACCATTAGCAAATACTTTTTCAACCTCATAAGGGCCAAGCCAACAATTTGTAAGCTTACCTTGATTCTCTTGAAACTGGGAGTCATATAGAAGTGCCCAGCCACAAGGAACAAACCGTTTGTTTCATATGTGTGAATCATGTCATTTCTTTTGTTGAAGCTATATCAAATCAGTGTTTTGTAAATCTTCCTTGCAGATCTTATCTAGATGATTAAGCTTTAGGATCCTCTCTTGTTGAGCTATAGGAAGATTTAAGTTGAGCTATAATGTTGTGCATAATTTTTTATGCTCAAACTCGATGGGCATTACAACAGTCTTTCCATATACCAACTCAAAAGGTGTAAATCCAGTAGGGGTTTTCCATCTGGTGTGGTAGGCCCACACAACTTCCTATAATCGGCTACTCCAGTCTGCTTTTTGCTACTGAACCATCTTAGTGAGGATGGCCTCAATTTCCCTGTTGGTGATCTCGACCTGACCATTCGCTTGGGGATGATATAGACTAGACTTCCTGTGGTGAATGTTGTATTCCTCCATAAGCACAGTGATCAAATTTGATGTGAATTGAGCTTCCTGATCTGTGACTAGTTCCCATGGAACACCATATCTGGTAAATATTTCCTCATATAAAAATTGTGCAACCCTGTTATCCCTGATAAACTATGACTAATTGAATGTTTGAAGATATTAAGTTGATGATCATGCAAGGCATTAAATTAGTTAATGTATTGCATTATCATTGATGTCAACTTGATATAATTTGTATGGTCATGGACATATTGCCAAAGACTTCAAAGAACCAATGAATCAAAGGCTATACTATCAGTAACGCATATAAGTCAAGTATTCACAAAATGACTGTATACACCATCAGAGGGCACACCGATAGATAGAGTAAAAGAGAAAAGTCACAGTGTTACTATGAGAAAATGCACAATATTATCGATGAGTAAAGTCACAGTGTTGCCCGATGAGAAAAGCATAGAGTAACTCGATGGATAGAATTACATTGTTAACTAACAGAAGGAGATCCCAAAGAAAACTAAAGTCACATTGACGGAATAGTCAGTTATCACCGATGACTAACTGAAGTATTGACTGACAGAACAAAGAGTTCAGAAATGACAAAATGCTTAGCTGTCAAGAGCTAAAAATAGACTTAACTGATACTTATCATTGTTTTAATCGACAAAATAAAGCCAAGGATAAGTAAAGGATTTAAAGCTACTTTTTCCAATTGGAAGGAAGATCTCTACAAGATAAAATTGAAGTTTTTCTTTAAATCTAATTGGCGAGAATTGTGGATCACGCCAAGATCAAGAAAGCCAAAAAATGGTGAATCATATCTATAAAGAGACAAACCCAATTCATTACAAATTGTGGGGTGAAGAGAAGAGAAAAGAGATGCTGAAGAGATTCTGAAGAAGAAGAAAGTCTTCATTCAGACCTGATCAACAACCTGAGGAAAGAGCTAGATTCTACAGACACTGACGAACAGTGAAACAACATCACAGAGAAGAACAGTGTGAAGAAAAGGTATTAAACTAATTATATTGATCAGAGAGGTAATGTACTTACAATAGATCTAAAAATTTAAAATTCAAGTTGTATGTGTGAATAGATCACTTTACTATTTCAGTTTAACCATTGAAGCATCAAGTCTCTTAACCGAGCAGGAATTAAAAGTCTTTTGTAATTGAGATACATCCCAAGGAGTATCAAAAAGTTTGATCATAGAAAGTAGCATTGGATATGCCCGATACCTATTGAAAGGCCAAGTGAGTGTTTGATAAAGGATGGTAGAATTAGATGCCAGATACTAAGTGAAAAACTATCTTTTAAATCCTCTAACAAGGTCACACCTAATAGTGTGTTTGTAACCTTTAATAGGGTTGACTCTTAACCGAGCTCACTTTAGAAGACTGAAATTTTGGGGTACCGGTCCTAGTGGTTTTTCCCTTAATGGGGTTTCCATGTTAAAAATCCATGTGTCATGTGTTTATTTTTCATTACTTTACTATTTTACATTTCACATATGTTGTTGGAGATATGCTTCTGTGCAAATAATTAATTGTATGTTTGTCATTGATGACAACATATAATACACAGCGGTGTTCTATATGAAATTATCAGTACATATGTTTTGGAGCTATGTGTGTTTACTTCCATGATGTATACATGTTCTAGATGCTATGTGCAATCACACCGAGTTAGATATGAAGTTTCAGTTGAGTTATGTTAATCAGTTATGACAGTTACAGCGTCTGAAGATTATCTGTCTAGAGCCAACGTAAATACAGTGTTTCCTTAGTTGCGCCTATCTTCGGGATATACGTGTTTTTATTAATGTTTAGTTATGATTTAGTGATGATTATACAAAGGATCCAAGCATGTTTTATCTGAATTGTGATATTGGAGTAAAATTGGTTAAGCTGACTTTGTGAAGTGTCATGTCTATTCAGTTTGAGTTGTACAGTTCTAACTTTTATTGTGTGGTTAGTTAAGCCGACAAAGAAGTTGATGAAGTGCTTCCAAATACCTTCGTGACCTTATCCTTGGTGAAGATACTTATAGTAGTTCTAATGGTGAACGCTAAGTGTGAATGATAAGAAAAGAGACACAAAAAGTACAGAACAGAATGCCTATTGTTTTGGGACAGTAGAGACATTTCATTCATCAAGAAAAGACCTATGTGAAGAAGAATTGAAAGCATACAATACACTGTAATTGATCAAGACAACAGGTCTACTCAAATAGTTCATTTATCAAATATAGTGCATATCTATTTTACTGAAGGTTGTAGCCTTCATCATTTTAGTAGTTAGCTTTTGGACAGTGGGTCCTCACCCCTAATAGGGTTATTTGTAAAAGACTCCTAAAAGGGTCAGACCTTTAACTAGGTCAGTGTACTTATTGCATTGTAAAGAACAACTCCTAATAGGTTTGCAAGATCTCCCAACAGGGATAATTATACTCAAGTACAGTTCTTTGTGGGTGCTAATTCCCACGGGGTTTTTTACCTATTTGGTTTCCCCGTAACCAAAATTGTTGTGTTCTATATTGTGTTATCTGAATGTGTTAATGCTTAATGTTATTCTATAATTAATTGAAGATAATAATTAAACTTGCTGATAACTGATTCATCCCCCCCCCTCTCAGTTATCCCTTAGCACTATTCTAACATATGTCATTCTGGATTGATTAGTATACTCTAGCTATTTACTATGTTTCGGTAAATAGAAGACTGCTTATCGGTAAACATATAGAAGAAGGTTTTACAAATCATTTTGACAAGTAGCAATTTTTTATAAGTAATTCAAGGCATTCATCTTGTAGGACTGAATATAACTAGAGGCTCAAAAGTGATAATAAATTTTAAAGGGTTGATTTAAGGATTAATTTTTGAGGCCACTGATTCAACCCCCCCCCCCTCTCAATTATTACTAACAATTGGTATTAGAGCTTGTGTGCTTAGAAGGAATATTTCAAGACCTAAGAAAAAGATCACAAGATGAACATACGAGATGTGCCCAAGTTGAACAAAGACAACTTTGCTTCATGGAAAAGTAGAATAAGACTCCACTTATCAGGTATTGGAAATGATGTTACTCAATACTTAGATACTGAATATGTGTTGCCCACAGGAGAATCCACGGTTGAACAAATGAGAGAGAAGCATGAGCACAACTACATGATGATAGAGCTTGCTTCCTCACTCTCCGACACTAAATTTGAAGATGTCAAAGCATGCACAACTACTAAGCAGATGTGGGACAAATTAAAGCTTGTACATGGTGGTGAGAAAAATGTTCTGAGAGCCAAGGCAGAAAGCCTTAGAGGAAATTTTGATGATCTCAGAATGAAAGAATGTGAAAACATCACACAGTACAACACAAGAATCAAAGAGGTAGTCAATGCTATTCGATGAGTTGGAGGTGTACTAGATGAAGATACAGTGGTAAGTAAAATTCTAAGAACCTTACTGCCTGCTTATGCTATTAGAGTATCTTCCATACAAGAAATGAGACCAGTAGCAAATAGAAATGTTACTCTAGACAGTTTGATTGGAAGACTGATTTTATTTGAAATGAACAACTTGGATAATAGTGTCTTACCAAACATAGATTCTATATTCAAATCTTCTTTAAGAATAAGTAAATCAATTCATAAACACACTATGAGAAAATATAGTGATAGTGAAAGGTAAGAAGAAGATCTTGATGAAATTGAAGCACTTATGGAAAGAAGAATGCAGAGAGGCAAAGGTAAATTACCACTTGTGTGTTTTAATTGTAAAGAGATTGGACACTTTGTTGCAAGATGTCCTAATAGAAGAAAAGATGACAGAAGTAATGAAAGGTCATTTGAAAATAAGTATGAGAGAGGTGATTACAGAAGCAACCAAAAATCAGAAAGAAGAGATACCTGAGACTATAAGGACAAAGGAAAGAAATCTAGTTACCTAGCTAAATGAAAAGATGAAGATACTGACACCAAATCTGATGAAGACATCGAGATGGGGTTTGTGGCTGTAAAAGATAATTTAGATGATGATGAAGAGAGGTATGTAGAAACAACACTCATATCTAAAGTTAGTAAAAATGATGTCTGGATCATAGATAGTGGCTGCACTCACCATATGACCGGTGACAAACAAAATTTTGAGACTTTTGAATACTATAATGGTAGTTCAGTAAGAATGGGTAATGACACACCTTGTCCAGTTGAAGGCAAAGGAACTATAATGTTGAATAACCTGAAAAAATGTGAAAATGATTATTGGGTGAAAGGATTGAATTATAATCTCTTGAGTGTTTCTCAGTTGAATATTTCAGGTCACAAAGTAGCATTTGACAATAAGAAGGCAAAGATCTTCAATGAATTAGGAAATCTGATTAGTACCGGTGAGCAGACAAAAGGTAACTTATTCTATCTGAATGATACTGACACCACTTGCTTAATGGCTAGAAACGAAGATATATGGTTGTGGCACAAAAGATTGTGTCATGTGAACTTTGACATGATAAAGATAAGAAAAAAGAGAAATGTAAGAGGCTTACCGACGATGACCAAGCCCGATAATATCATGTGTGAGAATTGTCAAAAAGGTAAGATGACAAAATCTAGTTTCAAAAGAAAAACCCATACATCTGATGCCATTCTAGAATAAGTCCATATTGATTTATGTGGACCCATGAGGACAAAGAGTTATTATGGTGATAGATATTTTATTCTCTTTTTTGATGATTACTCTAGAATGATGACAATTATGTATCTAAAAGATAAATTTGAAGCATTCAAGATGTTTAAATGGTACAATGCAATGGTAGAAAAACAAAGTGGTAAAGAGTTTAAATTCTTAAGATCAGATAGAGGAGGGGAATTTATTTTAGATGAATTCACTAAATTCTACAATGAGCATGGAATCAAAAGATAGGTCTCTACACCGAGAACACCATAGAAAAATGGAATTGTTGAAAGAAGGAACAAATCCATAGTTGATTGTGCAAGGACACTGATGATAGAGAAAGGCATCACCCAAATCTTCTGGAGGGAAGCTGTCAGTACTGTTGTTTACATATTGAACAGTGTACAATTGAAGAAAGACACCAAAAGGACACCCTATAAGCTATGATATGGTTACACACCCAATGTAAGTTACTTCAAAATTTTTGGTAGTCAATGTTATATCTTAAAGGATAATAGAAATGGAAAGATTGAATCCAAAAGTGATGAAGGTATCTTCCTAGGGTATTCCACCAAGAGCAAGGCTTATAAGTGTCTAAATAAAGCCTCTAACAAAATTGTTGAAAGTCCAAATGTAAAGATAGATGAATTTGTAGAAAATAATGAAAAGGAAAGCACAAAAGAACCAGAGGACTACAACATGTTTGTTTACAATGAAGAACCTGACACTCTACCTGACCAACAATGTAGAGCTCTCGAGCAGTAGATCATTGCACCCAAGCATCAGGCTGCAAATACCGACAATCAGGATATTGTTCAAGATGATGCACCAAGTGATGGAGATCAAACTGAATGAAAAAATGATGATCAAGATAATAGACAAAGAGCTGAACCTATACTTGCAAGATATGTCATAAGGAACCATCCAAAAATCTAGATCATTGGAGATAACAAGGCTAGTATGAGAACCAGAAGTAAGTCTCTAAACACAAGATATCTTATTTGTGATTTTGAACCAAAATCAGTCAATGTTATACTTAATAATGATGAATGGATTAGTGCTATGAATGAGGAGACTGAGCAGATTGAAAAAAAATAATACATGGACACTTCTACTGAGACCAGATGACAAGAATGTCATCGGTACAAAATGGATATTTAGGAAAAAACTGAATGAGAGTGGAGAAGTCACCAGAAACAAAGCAAGACTAGTATGCAAGGGGTATGCACAAGAAGAAGGGATTGAATATGGAGAGACCTTTGCACCCATTGCTAGGATAGAAGGAGTGAGAATATTACTTTCTTATGCTGCATATAAAGGATTCAAGGTATAAAAAATGGATTTCAAGTTTGCATTCCTAAATGGAATACTTGAAGAAGAGGTATACATTGAGCAACCAAAAGGGTTTCTTGATCCAGACAAGAGGGACATGGTATGTAGAGTACAAAAATCCTTGTATGGATTGAAACAAGCACCTCAAGCCTGGTATGAAAGACTTCATTCCTATCTTATAAGTATTGGATTTATAAGAACTAGTGAAAAAAATAATCTTTATTTGAAGGAAGATACTGATGCTAACATTTTAATTGCTGAGATATTTGTTGATGATATCATATTTGGAGGCAATGATATGCTATTCAAATCATTTGCAAATGAAATGAGAAAAGAATTTGAGATGTCTATGCTTGGAGAGATCAAGTTTTTTCTTGGTCTACAGATCATGCAACAAGATGGAGGTATTTTCATTACGCAATCCAAGTACATCAAGGAAGTTCTGAAGATATTCAAGATGGAAGATTCCAAGCCAGTTGGAACACCGATGGCAACTAGATGTAAGATAACAAAGGAGGACAAGTCATCAAAGGTAAATCAGACTTCGTACATATCAATGATTGGAAAACTCATGTATGTTGTACATACTAGACCATATATTGCACATGCAGTAGGAATAGTTGCTAGATTTTCTGCTAATCCCAGATAATCACTTATGAATGCTGTGAAAAGAATCCTAAGATATCTGAAGAATACTAAGGAATATGGATTATGGTATAGAAGAGAAGGAAAATTTGAACTTAAGGTCTTTATCTATGCTGATTGGGCTGGAAATATTGATGACCAAAAGAGCACAAGTGGAGGAGCATTCTTTATAGGTGACAAACTTGTCACATAGATTAGCAAGAAGCAAGGATGCATCTCGCAGTCTACTGCAGAAGCAGAGTATGTTGCTGCTACTGCAAATTGCTCAAATATTGCATGGATCAAATAGTTACTGGAAGGTATGCATATGAAAATTATTGAACCAGTATTTATCTACTATGATAATACAATTGCAATAAATATTTCCAAGAATCCAGTCATGCATGCTAAAACAAAGCATATTGCCATCAAGTATCATTATTTGAGAGAACAAGTTCAAGAAAAGGAGGTGATACTTGCGTATGTGAAATCAAAGGAACAATTAGCCAATATCTTCACCAAGCCACTACCCAAGGATGAATTTGAGTACTTGAGAAAGAGACTAGGGGTCAAACCCTTGTCTACTGATTAGTAAAATGACTAGAAGGCTACATCAGCCTACATATTATCAAAATATCATTCATATTGATGCAAGCAGAAAGATGGAATTCATAGATAAATATATACACAACAAGGTATTTATCTACTCTGAACACCAGAGTTATTATATTACCGATGGATAAGGAAATTCAAGGAGTATATTATGGATAGAAAGGATTTGTTTGGCATTACTGTCAAAAATATTTGTTTGGCATTGCTATCAAAGGGAGATATTATATCCATTATCACTTCAGGGAGAGATATTATCACTTTAGGGAGAGACTATATCCATGGGAGAGATTATACATCAAGGAGATATTATATCTATCACATTATCCAGAGGGAGAGATGTAACCAGAAAGAGAGAGTACATACAAAGGGAAAGAATTGCTAACAAGAGACATCAAAGAAAAGATAATAGTGAAAGGGAGGGAATTTGACACAGGAAAATAACACATCACATCAAAAAAAGAAAGATTCTACATCTATCCAGTGAAGGGATTAAAGACAAAAAGAAAGTTACAAGAATCAAATCTGAGCTTATTTGAGCTTACCGACGACCGGATATTTGTATCGGTTGTAGTACATAAGATTGGTAGTTTGATGAACTTCAAATGTTATATTTCATATTGTATTAGTAATAATATAGTGTTATAATGTAGTGTGTTGCCATTGATGCCAAAGGGAGAGATTGATGAACTATAACTGATTGAATGTTTGAAGATATTAAGTTGATGATCATGCAAGACATTAAATCAGTTAATGTATTATATTGTCATTGATGTCAACTTGATATAATCTATATGGTCATGGACATACTGCCAAAGACTTAAAAGAACCAATGAATCAAAATCTATACTATCAGTAATGCATATAAGTCAAGTATTCACAAAGTGACTGTATACACCAACGAAGTACACACCGATAGACAAAGTAAAAGAGAAAAGTCAGTGTTACTTGACGAGAAAATGCACAACATTATCAACGAGCAAAGTCATAGTTTTGCCCGATGAGAAAAGCACAGAGTAACTCGACAGACAAAATTACTGTATTGCCTGACGGACAGAGATCACAAAGACAACTGAAGTCACACTGATAGAATAGTCAGTTATCACCGATGAATAACTGAAGTATGGACCGACAGAACAAAAAGTTCAGAAATGAAAAAATGCTTAGCTATCAAGAGCTAAAAATAGACTTAACTGATACTTATCATTGTTTTAATCGAAAAGATAAAGCCAAGGATAAGTAAAGGATTTTGTTATGCCCTGCATCCCCGTCCCTACATTTTGTGTGCAAAATGTTGGGTCCCCCTTTTTTTTCTTTTGTTTTGCTTTTTGCTGCGGCTTTGCCTTGTTTTTCTTTTCCTCTTTTTCTTTTGCTTTCTTTCTCTGGGGTTTTCTTCCTGGTGTGTGTTGTCTTCGTGGTTTGGTTTTCTCCTCCGGGATTCTGGTCCCATAGGTTGTCTTTTGTTAGAAGCTGGATTCTGGACTCCAGGATTTTTTGCTATGATGTTCTTAAATCTTAAGAATATCATCGTAAGATATCCCCGGGCCCAGAGTCTGGAGGTTTGGCCTGACCTAAAATCTCTGGAAGGGGGAGGATTAACTTTTACCACGGGTATAAATAGGACCTGCCTATCATTTTCACACTTACCACGATTAAAATCTTCGAGCACTTAGAGCAAAATAGAGCGATTTCAAAGCGATTAGCAGAGTATTTACAGAGAATTTGTGATAATCAAAGCTTAACACCTTCTGTTGTTCTCAGACATACGCAAGTGCTTTGTGGTAGTGATCTTGGTAGCCTGACGATTCAAGTTGTTGCAAAGTTCTCTTGGTAATCTTTCCTTTCCCCTGCCTTCTGCGTTTTCAGGTTGGTGCTTCTGCTTCCCTCTTCTCTATGTTTTTACTTTCGTTTCCTGGTTTCCTTTGGGTTTGCTTGGTTCTATTTTCATTTTGCTTTGTCGTGTCTTGCTTTTGTCTTCTGGTTTTGCGGCCCGTTGGTGGGCCAGCTCTACTAGAAGGTTGTCCGCCTTCTGTGCAGAGTCTGTAAAGTTTGTAAATAGCGTGTGCATAGTGTAAATAGCTGTGTATGTTTGTTTCTGCCTTGTCTGGTTTTTCCGTGGGAGTCACCCCGTGTGTATATTCATGTATATATGTGCATTTCTATAGATATCCCTTGTATATCTTCGCCCTTCCATGTATATATCTTTCGGCTCTACGTGTATCCTTCCAGGTGGCTCGACAAGCTGGTCGAGTCACCTTTGCTTCTAGTTTTTGCCTCCAAGCTTGCTTCGAGAGAGAAAACCACCTGTTTGAAACTTGGCCCTCGGCCAGTTTCAAACAAACAGTTTTCTCTCTCCTCCATCAAGGCTATCAGAGCCTCATTTATTTCCCATGTGCGCAATTACTTCTAGCCAAGTGGCTTTCCCTTTTTGCATGTTCGAACAGTCAGCTCCGTCGTCATCGCCATCACATCTAATTAATGCCAACGCACGTGGCGTCCACGTGGACCTACCTTCATTTTCTTCTTTGCTAACGGTCATTTCTCTGTGCCTCGGGCCTCTTTCTACCACTCATCCTATGTCTTCATCAAGAGTGATAAATTTCCCAGACCCAAAGATATGGTGAAAATCCTAAGTTTACGATGTGTTTTGCTTTTCGGGTATCTTTGCGTAAAACTAACTTTTCAGGAAAGTAAACATCACGATGGTAAGTTCTCCGGACCCCAGAGTAATTATTTTGATACATATTCTGACGGTCGTCTTGTCTCGCAGGTTCTTGGACTTCGTATTCCAGACATGTCTGAAGCATCCGCATCATCTGCACCCAGAAGCTCAGAACTACCGACCACAACAGAGACTAGGGCCACTGCAAAGTCAAAAATGGAGAAGGCCCTGGCCAAGCTGCCCCTCACCATGAAGTTTGTTCAGGAGAATGAGATTATGGGCTCAAAGATTGAGTCCAAGGTAAAACTGATGACCGACACCAATGTCGGGACTTGGGCGGAAATGCAGGCCCTGGTAAAGATCATGCACATCCAGCGACAGGCTAGAGATCCATTGGCAATCAACTTCAAAAACTCTAGAATTCTCCAGGCAGCTTGCTTCCCATGCTCTGTGCAATCTCCAGAGCTTATTCTAACACTGGCAAGTCACTACAACTCTTCTATCTGGGCCGTCATGCTCGCGCCCACAGAGCCCACCGGATATCCCACTCCACTGGTGTCTCTTGACCCAGTCACCTTCCAAGCAGGCATGGAAATCCCACAGTTTTCCAAGGCTTCAGCGGTCACAAAGACTGATGCCTTAAAGAATTTTATGCAACTGGAAGATGCTGCCTGGGTATACATGAATACCCATTGGCTCAAGGTCCCAAAGAGGGACCCAAAAAGAATGAAGATAGAGATTCCCCGCTCTGAATTCAAAGAGAGCATCTAGATGGGAATGATAGCATTGGCCCGGGTATTTGGGCAACCCTCCGCTCAAGAATTTGCAAAGTGGATGTACTATTTCCTCCTCGATATCGCCACCAAGGAGGGATTCTTTGACTGGGCCACTATAATCTCCAATCACATCGATTCTGGGTTCCAGCAGCTAGACCAAAAGAAGAAGTACTTCATGTCTTCTTATGTTTTCTAGGCCCTGGTGCAACAAAGGCCCCATTCCAATGGCTTACTCACTAACGGAGTACTCAGGATTGGCCTAAGACAAAAGGCGCTATGGGACCATTTCCCACAAATTCAATGGGAAGCCAATTTCCCCAGTTTCTGCGAAGTAAACAACGTGTTCATTTACTATCATCTGCTTACACCAACCCGGGACGCCAGATACCGCCTGTCCACTGAGGCGATGAAATTGGTTAGTAGTTATGGCCACTACTACATTCAATTCTAGTAGCATA
The DNA here is from genome assembly GCA_018584345.1 of Thuja plicata. Classification (NCBI taxonomy): domain Eukaryota; kingdom Viridiplantae; phylum Streptophyta; class Pinopsida; order Cupressales; family Cupressaceae; genus Thuja; species Thuja plicata. Next base: position 208,725 of record MU225876.1, read on the forward strand.
CATACATTAGGGTCGCTGGCTTATCTGGGAAACCCTACTTGTTGCCCAGGCATTGTGAGGATAAGATCGTGCTGCTGGAGTATTGCCGGTAGATGATGGAACTGCATGCCTTTTTGGCCCACAAGAAGGTCCCCAACATTTCATTCCCAATCTCCTGTGGGAATTACACAGGCACTCTGGCCGCCACAAAGGAGGCAGACAATGAGTTGAAAAGTTACAACTTAAAAGAATTCTACTTGGCACGGAAGAATTTTGACCCGCATGACCGAATTGCAACGGCACTGCCCTGGGCTTCAGAGCCCCATCGGATGCATATGGAGGACTTCTGGGAAGATTTCCAAGATGATGTGGAGGTGTGGAGCAGGCACTATGTTAGAATGACTGCCAGAATGATGTAGAAGCTCTGGCTCCAAAAATTCCCGGCCGACTTCTCAGACGCCGCCCCTACACAGGATCTCCAGTACAAGGAAAAGGGGATCGATAAAAAGGCCCTGCTACTAGTGAATTGGGCCGCACAGGAGGAGCCCACAATTGAAGACTTCACTCATGAAGTAGTAGAGCGAAGCCACACCTACTTTAAGAGGGTGTGCCCTGGTAGTTCCCGCAGGGCAGCCCAACCGGCCCCAAAGATAACACCGCCACCTCCACCAAGACTGACCCCGGGGGCTGGGACTTCTTCGCAGGGGGTAGATAAGGGAAAGAAAATAGATACATCCCCCTCTACGCAAGGAGTCCCCATTACGGAGTAGATAAAGCAGTCAGTGGCAACCTCCCAACAAATGAGGGAGTAGTTGATTACAAAGTTGGCCACTCCACCACTGATGATCGGGCTGCTTCATCCTCCTTCCTCCTTGTCATTGGAAGCCTTAATGGTCAAGGAAACGGGGGTGGACCCGCTGGAAGTAGTGGCAATAAAAGATGTGGGACCGCCTCTAGTCACCTGGAGGAAGAGAAAACACATTCAGCAGCCCAAGGTAGAACCAGCGCCGAAGGCATCCCTCCCCAAGGAAGTAGAAATCCTTTCTTCCAGTTCCCTGGAACCAGAGAAAGAAACAAAACAGGCAGAGGTCCCGGCCAGTCCCCCTCCAGAGGAGGAGTTTGATTTGTTTACAACCAATGAATTCAGAAATCTATAACGGGATGATACACAAGCGGAGACTGAAGTCCCAAAAAAAGAACAAGAGGGTGTAGATCCAGAGAACCTGGAAGAAGAAGCTGCAGAACAAGAATAGCAGCAGACAGAAGAGCCAAGACCGGAGATTGCCTCCGGGGCTCAGGAAGTGCAAGGTTCGTGAGTGGACCAACAAAAACTTGAATAAAAGGCATCCACTAGGGAACCCAAACCCAGACTTTCAGGAGCAACCGTAACTCAAGCCGCCGCGTTCCAAGGCCCACTCCCAGGGGCAACCTTTGGGCAGGTAATCACAGCGGCCCAAACTCTGAATCTCGGCCTGATACCTCTCCTACTGCCAACTGATGATGAAGAAGAAGAGAAACATGAAGAGGAGATCCCCGAGGAAGCCAACTAGGGTCCAGACCCTTCAATTGGCATCTGGGACCAGGCTAAGGAGACAAATATTACAGAGAATGTTGCTACAGAAGAGGTGCCAGCAGGGAGGGAAATAGAGGAAGCATATGTTGAACAAACTCTAGCAGGAAGGCCCCCTCTCCCACCTCCATGGCTGGTAGAAAGAAGAAAAAGGAAAGCACAATCTGCTCTGGTAATTCCTCCCTCCCTAGCTGAGATGATGGCCTTGGCTCAAGCCCCACTAAAAGCAAAGAAGGCCTGGACAGTTCATACCCTACGAACTAGGCCAGGTAGAGAAGCAATTGTAGTGGTGGCAACGCCTCCCTCAGACGCTGATGAAGCGACCACAGACACCGCAGACTATAATATCACAGAGGTATCCTTGGGGAAAAGAGGAAAGTAGGGCGAAGTAGACCTGCTGAAAGAGGCAGCAAGGGCAGTGGAGGCCCGATATGAAAAGGAGGCCCAGAGGCTCAAAGCAGAGAAAGAGAAGAACACAAACCTTATGGGGTTGCTTATGAAGCTGGCCAAACTCATCAATGCCGCCCCTCCACAAACCTCCACATCAGAGGAATTACCGCAGAGTGACATAGACTCCCTACGAGTAATGAAAAAGAAGGCCCAAGCAATTGATGAATGGGTCACTTCGCAGATAGGAAACACCCGATGTTTCCTAATGTCCACTCTCCCAAACTTATACATGGCTCAGCAAGTCATTCATCAAGCGGAAGCGCTGATTGAGCAATGGGAGAGTGACATCAAAAATTACCAAGCGTGGAGGGTAGAGCTCGAAGAGCTCCTCACCTTGGGAGAAGACATGGTTTCTGAATCTAGAATTCTGGGTGAAGAATCATTTGATTTTGTAAGGACTCAGCACACCAGAATTGACCTCACATTGGAGGTAACCAAGCAACTGGTAGAGTCCTTGTAGGAGAAAGTAAAAGCTATAAAGTATCCCTCAAATTTATATAATTCTTATATAATAAAGATTTCCGGGGCTAATCCCCTTCGTACAGATACATATACCCCCAAAGATTCAGTTTTGGGGAGTTTTGATGAAATAATGAACTCTCGGTATCAATCCCCGGAGGGGATAGATGGGGCCCAGATGGAAAAATTGACCAAAATGATACTTAAGGGCCATGACGCGGCCAGAATGGCAAATGAGTTCAAAGAGAATGTTCCAGACCTGGGGGAGCAAATTGAAGTCGCCAAACACAAAAGGGCCAGCTTGAAAGGGGTAGATGAGGATGGCATTTCCCGCCTCCTCCAGGCTTTTAATGACAATTAGCAGCCTTGAATTTTCCCCAGAGACCGGGGAAAAACTCACATTGAGTATTATTTATTCTTTTTGAAGATGTAAGTTCCTGAATCCCGGAGTGCCGGATCCAAAGTTTTGTATTCTTTAAAGTGATCTGCGTCCCGGTCCCCGAGGCCAACCGGTCACTTTCAGAGGCGGTTAATAAAGACTGTCAGAAGGTAGTTGGACACATCAAGAGGCATTGGCTCAGCAGTTGGTTTCCTGACAAGATGGTCTTCTCGAGGCGTCATTCAATGGTACACCTGGCACATTGGAGACAGAGCGCCGCATTTCCCATTTATGAGGCATGTAGCCTCGGTCCCCAGGGGACTTTCTTTCTTCTTTCTCCTCTCTGGCTCTCTTCTCGAGACTGATTCTTCCAATGTATATTCTTATCTTATTCTTCTAACATGACAGACCTATTCTATCTCTAGGTCTTTTGTAGGGTGGCGCAGGTAGTACCGACCCCCAGATATTATATTTTATTGAAGCACAATGAAATAGGGTTAGGGTTAAAGAGTTGTATAAATAGGCAGATCGAACCATTTCCAAGGGTCGGAAAAATTGATGATTTTGTTGTCTATAAGAAATAGAAAAGTGATTCCCTTTCTTTTAGTTGTAGAGCTCAATGCTCCATTGTTCTGTTCTTGATTAGCTAGATGCTCCCCTGGAGCCACCATTGTATCATGCACCAGTGCTTGCTGGAAAGAATATTAATGAAGAAGGAAGGATTCATGGAAATGATGTTGTTAGCATCCCCGCTTCTAATTTGATGGTATTTCATATTTTAATGTTCTGTATGTCCTTTGCTCTGAATATGTTGAAGTAGATTAACAACCTCTTTATTCCCGCTACTGATAAAATGCTAACTGATGGTTGCGTATTTCTTTAATATTTAGTGTAGTCTTTCAGAGTATTGTTGATGTTCCAGACATTTTAACATGACTGTAGTTAGATGAAGCATATTTCTAACCCTGCAGGATCTTTTTCATTTTATTTTCTAAGTGTAGAATGCTCCGAGAAACCCTTATTGTATTGAATCTCTGGAAGAATGAGTTGAAGTAACCAGCTATCCCCCTTGAAAACAGTCACCTCTCCCAACTAGGCCCCGCACCGTCGTGATCCAACACCCAGGTGCTTGAAGGCCCAAAGAATTCATTTCCCTGGACAACCTTTGCAGGCGGAGTTGGCCGATTTCCCCAGAACCCGGTGACAACTTATGATTGTTGGCGGACCCGGTCAGCAAAACTCTGTCAACAGAAACTGGCGCTAGAAGGAGGGCATGAACTCGTCCCCTCTCAGAGATTCCAATTTTACACCTCCCAAGGGTTCCCCGAGTTGTAGTTTTAGGAAACAAGCCTTTAGCGGGATTGGATCCTTTTCCCCAGCTAAATTTGAAAGAGTCCTTAGGTCTACTCACAATCTCAGAAGGTTTGTCAAACTCGAGCCTCCTACTCGAAAGAAGCAGACATCGAAAGTCCTACTAGCCACTATTGTCTGGGGATCTACCATACCCCTAAATACCCAAACTCCCCAGATAGTCCCAGGAACCAGTACCCAAACTACCCAACACATATTTCCCCCAATGGCTGCATATTTTGGAAACACCGGGTCCCCAATGGGCACTTTTCCAGGCGCAACCAATGATTTACCCTCTCACCCAGAGAAAATATGCCCACGATACGAGCACTTAGGCTCATGGACCACAGAAGAACACCTATAGGCATACAAAGATGCCATGAACTGACACCGGATCCAACATGAGGATGTTGTGACCCGCATGTTTCCCTTATCCTTAGGATAAAGCAAGTTGAACTGGTACTTAAACTTGCCTGCCAACTCCATAAACACTTGGCAGGATATGGAGGATGCCTTCCTGGCTGCCTTTCGTGTGCATGTGGACCCTGCCTGGTCCCATAGCCAGTTCATCTCCATCAGAAAGGAACCCAATGAACCTCTTGCAGCATTCAATCATAGGTTCCAGCATGCCTTGAAGCGGTGCATGGGCCCCTTCATTCCATCCTCAGATGTGACCATACAGACCTATCTTAATTCAATGGACCCGTTCGTTGCCACCCTCCTCTGGAGAACAACCACCGCGGGTGACCGGGACACTTTGGCAAAAGTCTACAACCTGGCCTTAGAGTTGTCTCGCGGTCTCAATAAATCCCCAGGCGGGATTGGGTAGAACGCACCCTTCAATATGATCCCTGGCAGAATTGCATATGTCAATGGATATAATCCTAATCTGGAAATAGGTGCCCCCTTGATGGCGGTGAACCCTCCGCCACCTGTGATAGACCAACACGCACGATATGTTTACCCATCCCAGACCCAGATAACTCCAGGTCTGGAAGCCTTCCCTTGGAATCAACCTCAGCAGACACAACAGACTCAGACACAATCGTCCAGAGTGCCTTTCTTCTAGTCATCTGCGACTGGGGGACTGCCGCCCTCGACTTCGGCTAATACTGCTGCCTTCCCGGGAAGCCAACAACAACCGCAGCCGTCACATTGTGACGCTAACACTCAATTGACCGCCGAGGTCGAATTCCTTCGGTGAATGTTGTCCACTCTGACTATGGACATGGGTCAACTAAAGGCAGGGTCCTATGCCTCCCAGAACTCGAATTCCCAGAGGGGAAACATCTTCTCCGGCCAACGAAACAAAAATGCCGAAGGAAGAAACTTTAACAACGGGCCTAGGCCCAATCAACAACAGTGGAACAGTAATGCTAACACCGGAGGCCCGCCTCCGAACCAAAATGCCAACTAGAATGGCGCTGGACCATCCCATTTTACACCAGTCGTAGACTTCCAGCCCATGACTAACTGGTGTAGGCTGCACGACACAGGTTCGCACAATGAAGTAAATTGTGCAACTTTAGAGAAAGTCATAATGATCTCCTAGCTGGACAGGCAGCAATCACACGATATCGCTCCTCCGGAGCCCCCTGTCCAAGAGGAAACCCACAGTGCCTTCACCTGTGACACCATCTTCTTGGGAACTTCTAGGGAAGATGAAGAAGAATTCAAATTGCTGGGATTCTTTGATGAATCCATCCCGCCCTTCGAGGCCAACGCCTTTACTAACCCGCAGACTCCATATAATACTCAGAGTCAGGACGGTAAAGGGCCAGCTTACATGCCCGTGCCCCCTACCAAAGATACTCCTCCTCCCTAGAACAACGTGACTGATCAACCTGTCCCTCCAAAAGGTCCTAGCCCTAACCAAGCGAAAGACCTCGCAGAGGAAAATCACCCATTCCTAGGAGGAAGGTTCGATATTATGAAAGCGTTAGAACAAACCACCACCTCCATGACCTTGATGGAGGTTTTGCTGAATTGTCCTGAGCGAAAGAAGTCTCTTCTGAAGCTCTTAGGAAACCCGGAGCCCATTAGCCGCGCACCCAAGACTGTCTCCTTTGAAGATGCTAACGCGGCTGTCTTCCGGGGGAATAACAAGGACCCTCCCTTCCTGCTAGGCCTGAACATTTATGGCAAGAATATACACAATTTCCTAGTAGATTATGGAGCTTCGGGTAACATCATGCCCTTGTCTATTTGTCAGAAGCTCAGACTCCACCCCACCCCATCTAATGGCGCAGTGATCCAACTGGAAAAGACTGCTGTAAAAATGGTGGGGGAACTGAAGAACATCCGAATACACCTTATCCAAGACCCTAGGATAGCCAGCATCATTGACATCCAAGTGGTGGATATCCCAAAGACTTATGGGATGTTACTAAGTCAGAATTGGTCTAAGTCCTTAAATGGATACTTTTCGACCGACTTCACCCACTTATGGCTTCCCTGGGAAGGAGAAACAAACAAGGTCCAGGTTGAAAGCGAACCCCAGTTGAAACAGGCCCTTACCGAAGTTGGGAGGGTCAATGAAGTCCTTTTCTCTAAGGTTTCTCTGGGGGTATATCACCCTCTTGAAATCTTAACATTCAATCTCATCCCTGGAGAAGATCCCGTCGTACTATAGAGAGCCCAGGACCTAGAAGAAAAGGTGAGAATTGAAGTCAACTCACAAGGCACTGAGGCAACCCCTGCTACACTCCTGTCTGGCACTTGGTGCCAGGTGCATTACCAAAAACATTCAGAGCTTGAGTGTGAACCATGCCTCTCAGTCGCTAACCGGCAACTTGATGCCTTCTGAAATGAAGGCACAACTAGTTCTCCCGAACCCAGTATCCAAGTCCAAACACCTCCGGAGATAAATCCTACTGTCACGACGGTAGTGCGGGAGAAAATCCCCAAGTCTCCTGATGACAATCCAAAGAGACCCCCTTTTTCCCAGCCCTAGATTACAAACAATGACTTGTGGACCCTAAAGTTCGATGGGTCCCGATCCAAACAAGGCTGTGGGGCCAGGGTAGAATTAATCAACCCGCGAGGGAAATCCTTCTTCGCTTCCTACAGGTTACAGTTTAACTATACGAACAATGTCACAAAGTACGAGGCTTTGGTCCTTGGACTCCTATTCACACTAAGGAAAGGAATCACCCGCCTCCGGGCTCTGGGTGATTCAGAGTTGGTTGTTAAACAAGTCCGGAGTCAATACACATGTCATGACAAAAGGCTGGCCGCATACCGCAACTGGGCTTGGAGCCTTATCGAGGATTTTGATGCCTTTGGCATTGATGTCATTCCCCAGTGGCGAAACTATGTCCCGGATGCCTTGGCCATTTCTGCCAACACACTTAAGCCAATGGCCGGCTCGCGACTCTGGAGATTTTTAGTTGAGATGGTCCCCACCCCGTCCATTCCAGACAATGTCACCCACTTTCAGATTTTTGAAGATGATCAACATATCTTGGCCTTCATGGCAAATGTTAGTGTCTTTGAAGACCAAATAGTGGAAGAACGAGACCACAACGATACTGGGTAGGGTGATGAAGATGATGGGATCATGGACCTGCCCACCAACACCATCCCTAAGGGGATGGTTGCTCTAGAATAGATCTTCGACTCAGACCCTCGGGCCCATGAGAAAGTGTGATCTTCTCTTAAGGTAGAAAAGTTTGAAAAGGTTAACATCGGCCAGCTCGGTGAAGAGAAGATCATTCACATTGGTACCTCCTACTCTCCTGAGGAAAAGGAGAAGATTCTCACAGTTCTCCGAGAATACATTGACATGATTGCCTAGAGTTATGAAGACTTAAAGACATATGACACATCCATCATGACCCATACCATCCCCCTGAAGCCTAACACTAAGCCCTTTAGGCAAAAGCAAAGACCAGTCAACCCCCTGATAGAGCCTCTGATTCGTCAAGAGGTAGAAAAATTGCTATCAGCTCAGATTATCTTCCCGATCTGACACACTACCTGGGTTGCCAACCTGGTCCCGGTGCTAAAGAAGAATGGTGAGATCCACCTTTGTGTGGATTTCTGAAATTTAAACAAGGCATCCAAAAAAGATAATCACCCTCTCCCCTCCTTGGACGAGGTGTTACAGATAGTAAATGGATTCCAGATGATTTCTTTCTTGGATGGATATTCGGGATACAACCAGGTCATGGTTAAGTATGAGGATAGAGAGAAAATAGCGTTTAAAACTAAGTGGGGAACATTTGTGTATAGAAGAATGCCCTTTGGCCTAATCAATGCGGGGGCCATGTTTCAAAAGGCCATGGACATTGTTTTCAAGGGCCTCGTAAACTGATGCATAATCATCTTCATGGATGATTTGACCATCTTTTCCTGGGACAGGCATGATCATCCCACCCACCTCGCTCAGATCTGTGAGAGGTGTCACCGGTATGGAATATCCCTCAACCCTAAGAAGTGCATATTCAGGGTCACCGAAGGGAAATTGTTAGGGTATATTGTCTCTAAGAAGGGTATCTCCATAGACCTTGATAGAGTCGAAGCATTGCTAAACTTACAAATGTCTGGCAGTAAAAAGAAAATGCGATCCTTCTTTGGAAAAATCAACTTTGTGCGACGATTCATCATGGGATTCACAGAAATAGTTAAACCACTTAATGAGATGATGAAAAAGGATACCAAAATTGAGTGGAGTCCTAAAGCAAAGCGGGAATTCGCCCAGATCAAACAGACCATAACGGAGGCTCCTATCCTGGCTAGTCTGGACTACTCCCTCTTGTTTTACATTTACTCGTTTGCTTCACCGCATTCTGCCGCGGCAGTGTTGACCCAAAATGTTGAAGGGGAAGAATGACCAATAGCTTTCATGAGTTCCCCCTTTAAGAACACTGAGGTCTGGTATTCATCACTAGAAAAATAGGCCTTTACTCTAGTTCACGCCGTGAAGAAATTCTGGCATTATATTCTCTGGAGCAAAGTACACGCTATCATTCTGGACCAGGCCGTCAAATCGATGCTGATGCAGAGTGAATTGGGTGAGAGACGGGGGAAATGGATGGCCATCCTCCAGGAATATGACTTAGAGATGCAGCCCATAAAGATAGTCCGAGGCTAGGGACTAAGTCGGGCAATAGCAGAAGAGACTCCCCTCATAGAATGTCAGACTTATACAGTGGAGTCCATTACTCAAGACCCATGGTATACCGATCTGGTATACTTGCTGATAAACAACAAATGCCCGGAGGGCTTACCTCCCCACAAACGTCGTGCCTTGCAGATGAAAAGTGCCCATTTCATGATCAAAAACTCTGCGCTTTACCATCGAAACTATGAGGGAGTATACCTCCGGTGCATTGACAGAGACCAAGCTGTGAAAATAATTAATGAATTCCATGGACAATTTGGAACTGGACATGGTTCAGCTGACGCCACTACCCATCAGATACTTCAGGCCGGATATTATTGGCCCTGCATATTCAAAGATGTCTACGCTCACGTTAGGAAATGCCATATTTGTCAGACTACAGTGCATCGTGAGCGTAACCCAGCCATGCCTCTGCAACCAGTCTACGAGGCTAGACCCTTTGCCCAGTGGGCATTTGACTTCATCGGGAAAATCAACCCCAACTCGTCTACCAACCACCAATATATCCTTACTATGACTGATTATTGCAATCGATGGTCTGAAGCTATACCTTACAAAAACAACATGGCAGACGTAGTCATTAAGTTCTTAGAAGAAAACATCATCACAAGATTTGGAATGCCCTTCACTTTAGTATGTGACAATGGTCTGGCATTTTCTTCAGCACAATTACTTGAATAGACCTACAATCGGAAGATCACATTGAATTTCTTCAGCAACTATTAACCCCAGGGGAATGGCGTTGTTGAATCAACCAACAAAAATCTACTTGAGGTGATCAAACATCTGTTAGAGAAAAATCCCCGGGATTGGCATCAAAAGTTGAAGTTCACCCTCTGGGCGGATCGCATTCGCATCAAGGCCGCCCTGGGGACATCCCCATTCCACTTGGTTTATGGTCAGAACTCGGTATTCCCAGTCAACTTACAGATCCCAATTTTACAGTTTATGTAGGAATTCAACAACAGAGACAACATCGTGGAAGTTTGACTTTTGAATCTGGTGTGAATGAAAGAACAGAGAGACACAACAATTGAACATTTCGCGCGTCATCAAGTAGTAGTAAAATGATGGTTCGATAGGAGATCCCAATACAAGGCTTTTCAGATCTCAGATCTGGTCTTGTTATAGGACAAGGCCTGGGAGAAGAAAGGAAAGCATACCAAGTTCCAACGACTCTGGCTCAGACCATACTTAATTTCAAAAATCTGCAGGGCAAATACTTACTGTCTTAACACCTTGACTGGAGAACCTGTCGCATTGCCTGTTAATGGGCAGTTTCTCAAACACTACTTCAAATAAAGGTAAGTTTGTCCAAATTTGTATTTTATGTAAATATCCACCTGTAAATATCTCTTCCAGGTGCCTCGTTGCGAGATACCCTGCCTTGTAAATAGTTTTGTCGGCTGTCCTCCGGGGCAGTCCCCCTTTTCTTTTAGTTTTGTTGTCTTTGTTTTCACTTTCGGCTTTCTTTTGGTCCTGACATTTTTCTCTGCCTTGCAGGAATTGGAATGCTTTGCATAACCTTGGCCTCTGGTGCAATGCCTTCGGCATGACGAACTTTAGAATCTATCTTTAGCACAGTGGAATCTACCTGGTCTCCGGGACTGTTTTATGAATCATGGCACATTTTTGGGGCAATCTCCATTGGGTTTTGTCTCCAGGAGTCTGGAAATCAGTGAATACAAATAATATAAGGAATAAGTAATCAGACACGCCTAGGTTAGATCAGTTGTACTGATTGGTTGACCCACGTTTGAAAATCTAACAAAATTCTTCCTGGGTCTGGAGTTTTATCCTCTTCAAATATCTAAGTATAGGTGGATAGGTGAAAGAAGTACCGCCATTTGAATTTAGCTAAGCTTAAGCTCAATGGTGAAAGAAGTACCACCTTTCCCACCTAGAAACAAATAAAATAATAAGAGGAAAAGCGGGGTTAAACTCTGGACTCCAGGCAAAAATGAGCAAATTGATGACTGGTTCGATGTAATTAGTACCTCTTCTCTATTTCCCCTAGAGGTCATCGACTTGATTCCTTTCCAAAGCACACACAACACCATTGATGAAAGGCTACGGACTGACTCCTGTGTGGTCGGGTTCTCTCAGATATGCTGCTCTTGGCTTGTCAAATGCTTTGGGAGGCAGTTTGTTCTAGTTGTGCTAACCAGAGATTCTACGGTTCTCAAATGCGATAAGGCATTTGTCCTAGATAGTCACCATTTGTTATGCCCTACATCCCTGTCCCTACATTTTGTGTGCAAAATGTTGGGTCCCCCTTTTTTTTTTTCTTTTTGCTGCGGCTTTGCCTTGTTTTTCTTTTCCTCTTTTTCTTTTTCTTTCTTTCTCTGGGGTTTTCTTCCTGGTGTGTGTTGTCTTCGTGGTTTGGTTTTCTCCTCTAGGATTCCAGTCCCAGAGGTTGTCTTTTGTTGGAAGCCAGATTCTGGACCCCGGGATTTTTTGCTATGATGTTCTTAAGTCTTAAGAATATCATCGTAAGATATCCCCAGGCCCGGAGTCTGGAGGTTTGGCCTGACCTAAAATCTCTGGAAGGGAGAGGATTACCTTTTACCACGGGTATAAATAGGACCTGCCTGTCATTTTCACACTTACCGCGATTAAAATCTTTAAGCACTTAGAGAAAAATAGAGCAATTTCAAAGCGATTAGCAGAGCATTTACAGAGAATTTGTGATAATAAAAGCTTAACACCTTCTGTTGTTCTTAGACATATGCAAGTGCTTCGTGGTAGTGATCTTGGCAGCCTGACGATTCGAGCTGTTGCAGAGTTCTCTTGGTAATCTTTCCTTTCCCCCACCTTCTACGTTTTTAAGTTGGTGCTTCTGCTTCCCTCTTCTCTGTGTTTTTTCTTTGATTTCCTAGTTTCCTTTGGGTTTGCCTGGTTCTATTTTCATTTTGCTCTGTCGTGTCTTGCTTTTGTCTTCTAGTTTTGCGGCCCGTTGGTGGGCCGGCTCTGCTAGAAGGTTGTCCGCCTTCTATGCAGAGTCTGTAAATAGTCTGTAAAGTTTGTAAATAGGGCGTGCATAGTGTAAATAGTTGTGTATGTTCATTTCTACCTTGTCTGGTTTTCCCGCGGGAGTCGCCCCGTGTGTATATTTATGTATATATGTGCATTTCTATAGATATCCCTTGTATATCTCCGCCCTTCCATGTATATATCCTTTGACTCTGTGTGTATCCTTTTGGGTGGCTCGACAAGCTGGTCGAGTCACCTTTGCTTCTGATTTTCTCCTCCAAGCTTGCTTCAAGAGAGAAAACCACCTGTTTGAAACTCGGCCCTCGGCCGGTTTCAAACAGGCAATTTTCTCTCTCCTCCATCAAGGCTGTCAAAGCCTCATTTATTTCTCATGCGCGTAATTACTTCTAGCCAAGTGGCTTTCCCTTTTTGCGTGTTCGAACAGTTAGCTCCGCCGTCATCGCCATCACATCTAATTAATGCCAACACACGTGGCGTCCACATGGACCTGCCTTCATTTTCTTCTTTGCTAACGGTCATTTCTCTGGGCCTCTTTCCACCACTCATCTTATGTCTTCGTCGAGAGTGATAAATTTCCCAGACCTGGAGATATGGTAAAAATCCTAAGTTTATGATGTGTTTTTCTTTTCAGATATCTTTGTGTAAAACTAACTTTTCAGGAAAGCAAACATCGCGGTGGTAAGTTCTCCGGACCCCGGAGTAATTATTTTGATACATATTCTGATGGTCGTCTTGTCTCGTAGGTTCCCAGACTTCATATTCCAGACATGTCTGAAGCATCTGCATCATCTGCACCTGGAAGCCCAGAACTACCGACCACAACAGAGACTAGGGCCACCGCAAAGTCAAAAATGGAGAAGGCCTTGGCCAAGCTGCCCCTCACCATGAAGTTTGTTTAGGAGAATGAGATTGTGGGCTCAAAGATTGAGTCCAAGGTAAAACTAATGACCGACACCAATGTCGAGACTTGGGAGGAAATGCAGGCCTTGGTAAAGATTATGCACATCCAGCGATAGGCTGGAGATCCATTGGCGATCAACTTCGGGAACTCCAGAATTCTCTGGGCAACTTGCTTGCCATGCTTTGTGCAGTCTCCCGAGCTTATTCTAACACTAGAAAGTCACTACAACTCTTCTGTCTAGGCTGTCATGCTCACGCCCGCAGATCCCACCGGATATCCCACTCCACTGGTGTCTCTCGACCCAGTCACCTTCCAAGCAAGCATGGGAATCCCACAGTTTTCCAAGGCCTCAGTGGTCACAAGGACTGATGCCTTAAAGTAGTTTACGCAGCTGGAAGATGCTGCCTGGGTATACATGAATACCCATTGGCTCAAGGTCCTAAAGAGGGACCCAAAAAGAATGAAGATAGAGATTTCCCGCTCTAAATTCAAACAGAGCATCCAGATGGGAATGATAGCATTGGCCCAGGTAATTGGGCAACCCTCCGCCCAAGAATTTGCAAAGTGGATGTACTATTTCCTCCTCGGTATCACCACCAAGGAGGGATTCTTCGACTGGGCCACTATAATCTCCAATCACATCGATTCCGGGTTCCGGCAGCTGGACCAAAAGAAGAAGTTTTTCATGTCTTCTTATGTTTTCTGGGCCCTGGCACAACAAAGGCCCCATTCCAATGGCTTACTCACTAACGGAGTACTCAGGATTGGCCCGAGACAAAAGGCACCATGGGACCATTTCCCACAAATTCAATGGGAAGCCAGTTTCTCCAGTTTCTGTCGAGTAAACAACGTGTTCATTTACTATCAACTGCTTACACCAACCCGGGATGCCACATACCGCCTGTCCACTGAGGCGATGAAATTGGTTAGTAGTTATGGGAACTACTACATTCAATTCCAGTAGCATACATACATTAGGGTCACCGGCTTCTCTGGGAAACCCTACTTGTTGCCCAGGCATTGTAGGGACAAGATCGTGCTGCTGGAGTATTGTCGGCAGATGATGGAACTGTATGCCTTTTTGGCCCATAAGAAGGTGCCCAACATTTCATTTCCAATCTCCTGTGGGAATTACACATGCACTCTGGCCACCGCGAAGGAGGTAGACAATGAGTTGAAAAGTTACAACTTAAAAGAATTCTATTTGGCGCGGAAGAATTTTGACCCGCATGGCCAAATTACAACAGCAATGCCCCGGGCTTTAGAGCCCCATCGAATGCATATGGAGGACTTCTGGGTAGATTTCCAGGATGATGTGGAGGTGCGGAGCAGGCACTATGTTAGAATGACTGCCGGAATGATGCAGAAGCTCAAGCTCTAGAAATTCCCGGCTGACTTCTCAGACGCTGCCCCCACAGAGGATCCCTAGTACAAGGAAAAGGGGATCGATAAAAAGGCCCTGCCACCACTAAATTGGGCCACATAAGAGGAGCCCACAATTGAAGACTTCACTCGTGAAGTAGTAGAGCGAAGCCACGCCTACTTTAAGAGGGTGTGCCCCGAGAGTACCCGTCGGGCAGCCCAACCGGCCCCAAAGATAACGCCGCCACCTCCACCAAGACTGACCCCGGGGGCCAAGACTTCTTCACAGGGGGTAGATAAAGGAAAGAAAATAGATACATCCCCCTCTATGCAAGGAGTCCCCATTTCGGAGAAGATAAAGTAGTCAGTGGCAGCCTCCCAACAAATGAGGGAGCAGTTGATTACAAAGTTAGCCACTCCGCCACTGATGACCGGGCCGCTTCGTCCTCCTTTCTCCCCATCATTGGCGGCCTTAATGGTCAAGGAAATGGGGGTGGACCCACTAGAAGCAGTGGCAATAAAATATGCGGGACCACCTCTAGTCACTCAGAGGAAGAGAAAACACATTCAGCAGCCCAAGGAAGAACCAGCGCCGAAGGCATCCCTCCCCAAGGAAGTAGAAATCCTTTCTTCTAGTTCCCCGAAACCGGAGAAAGAAATAGAACAGGCGAAGGTCCCGGCCAGTCCCCCTCCAGAGGAGGAGTTTGATTTGTTTGCAACCGATGAATTCAAAAATCTGTAAGGGGGTGATACACAAGCGGAGACTGAAGTCCCAGAAAAAGAACAAGAGGCTGTAGATCCAGAGAACCTGGAAGAAGAAGCTGCAGAATAAGAAGAGCAGCAGACAGAAGAGCTAAGATAGGAGATTGCCTCCGGGTCTCAGGCAGTGCAAGGTCTAGGAGTGGACCAACAACAACTTGAACAAAAGGCATCCACTGGGGAACCCAGACCCAGACTTTCCGGATCAACCGTAACTCTAGCCGCCGCGTTCCAAGGCCCACTCCCAGGGGCAACCTTTGGGCAGGTAATCACAGTGGCCCAAACTCTGAATCTCGGCCTGATACCTCCCCTATTTCCAATTGATGATGAAGAAGAAGAGAAACATGAAGAGGAGATCCCCGAGGAAGCCAAACAAGGTCTAGACCCTTCAATTGGCATCCGGGACCAGGCTGAGGAGACAGAAATTACAGAGAATGTTGCTGCAGAAGAGGTGTCGGCAGGGAGGGAAACAGAGGAAGCATATGTTGAAAAGGAGCGGCCGCCACCGGATACCGGGAGAGAATCTGAGTAATAAACTCTGGGAGGAAGGCCCCCTCTCCCACCTCCATGGCTGGTAGAAAGCAGAAAAAGGAAAGCCCAATCCACTCTGGTAATTCCTCCCTCCCTGGCTGAGATGATGGCCTTGGCTCAAGCCCCGCCAAAAGCAAAGAAGGCCTGGACAGTTCATACCCTACGAACTGGGCCAGGTGGAGAAGCAATTGCAGTGTTGGCAATGCCTCCCCTAGACACTGATGAAGCAACCACAGACCCCGCAGACTACAATATCACAGAGGTATCCTTGGGAAAAAGAGGAAAGCAGGGCGAAGTAGACCTGCTGAAAGAGGCAGCAAGGGCAGTGGAGGCTCGATATGAAAAGGAGGCCCAGAGGCTCAAAGCAGAGAAAGAGAAGAATGCAAACCTTATGGGGTTGCTTACGGAGCTGGCCAGACCCATCAACGCCGCCCCTCCATAGACCTCCACATCAGAGGAATTACCGCAGAGTGACATAGACTCCCTGCGAGTAATGAAAAAGAAGGCCCAAGCAGTTGATGAATGGGTCACTTCATAGATAGGAAACACCTGACGTTTCCTAATGTCCACTCTCCCAGACCTATACACGGCCCGACAAGTCATTCATCAAGTGAAAGAACTGATTGAGCAATGGGAGAGTGACATCAAAAATTACCAAGCATGGAGTGTAGAGCTTGAAGAGCTCCTCACCTTATGAGAAGACATGGTTTCTAAATCCAGAATTCTGGGTGAAGAATCATTTTATTTTGTAAGGACTTAGTACGCCAGACTTGACCTCACATTGGAGGTAACAAAGAAACTGGTAGAGTCCTTGCAGGAGAAAGTAAAAGCTATAAAGTATCCCTCAAATTTATAAATTCTTATGTAATAAATAATTCTGGGGCTGATCCCCTTCGTTTTGATGAAATAATGAACTCCCGATATCAATCCCCAGAGGGGATAGATGGGGCCCAAATGGAAAAATTGACTGAAATGATACTTAAGGGCCATGACGCGGCCAGAATGGTTTATGAGTTCAAAGAGAATGTTCCAGACCTGGGGGAACAAATTGAAGTTGCCAAACACAGAAGGGCCAGTTTGAAAGGGGTAGATGAGGATGGCATTTCCTGCCTCCTCCAGGCTTTTAATGACAATCAGCAGCCTTGAATTTTCCCTGGAGACCGGGGAAAAACTCACATTGAGTATTCTTTATTCTTTTTGAAGACGTAAGTTCTCGGATCTCGGAGTCCCGGATCCAAAGTATTGTATTCTTTAAAGTGATCTCTGTCCCGGTCCCCGAGGCCGACCGATCACTTTTAGAGGTGGTTAATAAAGACTGTCAGAAGGTAGTTGGACACATTAAGAGGCATTGGCTCGACAGTTGGTTTCCTGACAGGATTGTCTTCTTGAGGCATTGTTCAAAGGTACACCTGGCACATTGGAGACAGAGTGCTACATTTCCCATTTATGAGGCATGTAGCCTCGGTCCCCGGGGGACTTTCTTTCTTCTTTCTCCTCTCTGGCTCCCTTCTCGAGACCAATTCTTCCAATGTATATTCTTATCTTATTCTTCTGACATGACAGACCTATTCCGTCTCTAGGTCTTTTGTAGGGTGGCACAGGTAGTACCGGCCCCCAGATATTGTATTTTATTGAAGCACAATGAAATAGGGTTAGGGTTAAATATTTGTATAAATAGGTAGATTGACCCATTTTCAAGGGTTGGCAAAATTGATGATTTTTTTATCCATAAGAAATAGAAAAGCGATTCCCTTTCTTTTAGTTGTAGAGCTCAATGCTCCATTGTTCTGTTCTTGAGTAGCTAGATGCTCCCCTAGAGCCACCATTGTATCATGCACCAGTGCTTGCTGGAAAGAATATTAATGAAGAAGGAAGGATTCATGGCAATGATTTTGTTAGCGTCCCCGCTTCTAAGTTGATGGTATTTCATGTTTTAATGTTTTGTATTTCCTTTGCTCTGAATATGTTGAAGTAGATTAACGACCTCTTTATTCCCGCTACTGATAAAATGCTAACTGATGGTTGCGTATTTCTTTGGTATTTAGTGTAGTCTTTTAGAGTATTGTTGATGTTCCAGACATTTTAACATGACTGTAGTTAGATGAATCATATTTCTAACCCTGCGGGATCTTTTTCATTTTATTCGCTAAGTGTAGAATGCTCTGGGAAACCCTTATTGTATTGAATCTCTGGAAGAATGAGTTGAAGTAACCAGCTATCCCCCTCGAAAATAGTCACCTCTCCCAACTGAGCCCCGCACCGTCATGACCCAACACCCAGGTGCTTGAAGGCTCAAAGAATTCATTTCCCCAGACAACCTTTGCAGGCAGAGTTGGCTGATTTCCCCGGAACCCGGTGACAACTTATGACTGTCGGCGGACCCGGTCAACAAAACCCCCTCAACAAATTTAAAGTTGCTTTGTCCATTTGGCAAGAAGATCTCTATGAGATAAAACTAGAGTTTTTCTTTAAATCTAATTGGCGAGAATTGTGGATCACACCAAGATCAAGAAAGCCAAGAAATGATGAATCATGTCTAAAAAGAGACAAAATCAATTCATTACAAATTATGGGGTGAAGAGAAGAGAAAAGAGATGCTGAAGAGATTTTGAAGAATAAGAAAGTCTTCATTTAGACCTAATTAACAAGCTGAGGAAAGAGCTAGATTCTACAGACACCGACGAACAGTGAAACAACATCATAGAGCAGAACAGTGTGGAGCAAAGGTATTAAATTGATTATATTGATCAGAGAGGTAATGTACTTACAATAGATCTAAAAATCTACGATTCAAGTTGTATGTGTGAACAGATCACTTTACTGTTTCAGTTTAACCATTGCAGCATCAATTCTCTTAATCGAGCAAGACTTAAAAGTCTTTTGTAATTGAGATACATCCCAAGGAGTATCAAAAAGTTTGATCATAGAAAGTAGCATTGGATATGACCGATACCTATTGACAGGCCAAGTGAGTGTTTGATCAAGGATGGTAGCATTAGATCTCAGATATTAAATGACAAACTATCTTTTAAATCCTCTAACAAGGTCACACCTAACAGTGTGTTTGTAACATTTAACAGGGTTGGCTCTTAACCGATCTCACTTTAGAAGAGTGAAAATTTGGGGTATCGGTCCCAGTGGTTTTTCCCTTAACATGGTTTCCACGTTAAAAATTCATCTGTCATGTGTTTATGTTTCATTACTTTACTGTTTTACATTTCACATATGTCATTCTGGATTGATCAATATACTCTAGCTATTTACTGTGTTTTGGTAAATAGAAGACTACTTATTGGTAAACATACAGAAGAAGGTTTTACAAAGCATTACGACAAGTAGTAATTTTTTATAAGTAATTTAAGGCATTCATCTTGTAGGATTGAATATAACTAGAGGCTCAAAAGTGGTGATAAGTTTTAAAGGGTTGATTTAAGGATTAATTTTTGAGGCCACTGATTCACCCCCCCTCTCAGTTATTACTAACAATCCCTTGTATGCTTCATAGCCCGCACTTCCACCCATTTAGTAACATAGTCAATACAAACCAGAATGTAAGAGTTGTCATTTGATGGGGGATGAATTGGTCCCACAAAATATATTACCCATTTATCAAATGGAGTGACTATTACCTAAGGAAATAGAGGAATTCATCTGATTTGGTGGGGTGACCCATACGCTGACATCTATCACACTTGCGGGTGTAATTGGCTACATATTTGTAGAGAGTGGGCCAGTAATAGGCAATATTGAGTATCTTCATGGTTGTATGTTTGGCCACAAAATGGCCACCACAAGGTTCATCATGTCATGTATGGAGTATATCATAGGTCTCATCCTCATGAAAACACCTTCTCAGGATCTGATCAGGTCCAGTGTAGAAGAGATAGTCGGCCAACCAAGAAAAAATGAAATTCTTTTCAATTAATAGCCTCTTTTCCTTGGAAGAAAAATGTGGTGGTACCTTTTGAGCAACCAAATAATCGGTGATGTCAGCATACCAGGGGGTATGAGTGGAAATAGAAAATAGGTGGTCATCTAGAAAGCTGTCATCTATGACATGTGGGTCATCATCATTCTGTAATCTGGAGAGGAAATCAACCACTACATTGGTTTTTCTTGGTTTATCCACTATCGTGATGTCAAACTCTTGTAGCAACATGAGCCATCTGGCAAGACTGCCTAAAATAGCAGACTTGTTTACCAAATACTTGATGGCTGCATGATTAGTATGCACAAATATTGGGTAACCAGTTATATAATGGAAAAATTTATTTAGTGCAGAAATTACAGCCGAGAGTTCTTTTTCAGTTACTGTGTAGTTCAACTCTGCACCCTGCAGATTCTTACTGATAAAGTAGATGGCATGCTCTACTCATCCATCTTTCTGTCTGAGAACAACACCCACAACATGGTTAGAGGAATCTGTATGGATATGAAGCGGTAATTCCCAATTATTTCCTCTAAGAACTGGTGCCTATGTAAGTACTTTCTTCAACTACAGGAAGGATTCTTTTTAAGAGTTTATCCAGACAAACTTTGAATCCTTTGTGAGCAGGGAGTACATGGGCCTAGCTAATTTGCTAAAATCCTTTATGAATCCCTAGTAGTAACCAACATGTACCAAAAAGCTATGAACTTCCTTCTGCTTGGTAGGAGTAGGAAGGTTCATGATGACTTCAATTTTCACTGGATCCACTTGTATTCCCTTGGCAGAGATGTAGTGACCTAACACCACACCTTCCTACATCATCATGAAGCATTTCTCACTGGTGATGGACAAATTATGCTCCTTACAACTAGTAAGAACTCTACCAAAATTGACCAATGCTTCCTTATAGGTATCCCCATAAGTTGTGAAGTTGTCCATGTATATTTCCATGCAATCAAGGGAGATATCAACAAAAATACTGATAATTGTACGCTAGAATGTGGTTGTGGCATTACGAAGGCCAAAAGGAAGTACAGAGTAAGAAAATGTTCCCCAAGGGAAAGTGAATGTTGTTTTCTCCTGATCTTCAGGAAGGATCCTAATCTGGTTGTAGCCTCTATATCCATCTAGGAAAGAAAAATAACGCTTTCCTATGAGGGAATCTAGGATTTGGTCTATAAAGGGCAGGGGAAAATGGTCCTTCTTGGTGGCATTGTTAAGTTCCCTATAGTCGACACATACTCTCCACTTTCCTCATTTATTTGGGACAATAACTAAAGGTGAGACCCACTAGCTGTCA
The DNA here is from genome assembly GCA_018584345.1 of Thuja plicata. Lineage (NCBI taxonomy): Eukaryota > Viridiplantae > Streptophyta > Pinopsida > Cupressales > Cupressaceae > Thuja > Thuja plicata. The sequence goes on from MU225876.1 coordinate 229,812, forward strand.
GAGATTAGGTAGATAAAATCGGCATTTAGTAACTTTTGTAACTCTGTTTTGACAATTTCTCTTAACTCAAGGTTTATTTGCCTATGGAATTGTCTGACAGGATGTTTGTCTTCTTTTAGGAAGATCCGGTGGGTACATAGTTTGGGGTCTAAAACTTTCATGTCAGAATAATCCCAAGCGAAGGCCATGGTATGGTTTTTCAGTAGGGTGGTCAATAATGTTTGTTGCTAGTTTTTGAGTTGGCTATTAATATGTGCACAAAGGTTAGGGTAAACTTCCAACTGCTTTGTGATTTCTACCATAGATGTGTCTGTTAATGGAGGTGCTTGGATCTCATGGGGAAGCAGTTGGCGGTAGAGGTGCTCGACTGTAGGAGAGGAAGGTATGATGCAATTAGGGTACAAATCTTGTAGGGAGAAATTATGCGGTTTGAGACAGTTAATGGATATTGAATCATGACCATACTGGTTTTGTAGAATGTTGGTGACTACGATGTCCTCCTCATGTAGCTGCAAGAACATATCCCTTTCTAACATCATGAGTTGGGCTACTGAATTGACTACTTTGGCCTACTCTCCAATGTCAGGCCATATTGGTGAGGCAAAATCCATTTGTGGTTGTGTTGGCAAATATAAAGCTAATGTCTTAGTATCTTGACCATTAGAAATGGTCATGTATGCACCCTAAAATGGTCGCCTAGACTTTGGGCCCCATTTTATCATTTTATCATTTTATCAATTTCCTGAATCAATGATTTGCAATATTTTCAATTCAAATCAATTCAATTTCCTTGATCAAATTGTAATTAATTCAATTATTCAATTATTTCAATATTTCCTAAGGTTTGATCATTTTTATCTAATTAAAAGATTTAATTTTCTTTTTAATTAAATAAAATTTATC
>MU225876.1:253528-275048 GCA_018584345.1 Thuja plicata
CGTCTATTCTACGGCCCCCACCGCCGTGTGCTCCGCGCCGCCTGGCACCCCGCCTCCCGCCGCCGCCCCGGGCGGCGCATTTTTCTCAGCCCCCACGGGCCTTATTACTAAGCGGCCAGTCCTATGAAGGACCAAGAGCCAGGGTTAAGCCCCCAGCGCGTGCCATGCGCCCGGGGGCCCAAATTTTTTAGCCCCTGGGGCTCTTTTTTGAGGTTTTTTGGTGTTTTGGTGGTACCTGGGCCTTTTTTGCTCTATCTTGAGCATACGGGGGTTTTTTTCTGACTTCCATATACCGTCGGAAATCTCTTTTCGAGCACTTTCTGATGGTAGAGGTTAGGGTTTTTGGTTCTACCATTTTGATAGCAATTTTTGTTGTCAAAGTCTGATGTTTTATTTTGCCTTCCGGGAGTCATATCTGGCTCATCCAGACTCCTTTTTTGGCAAATGAGATATCGTCGGAAAGCTGGTTCAGTGTGCTATTCAGTGGTAGAGGTTATTTTTCTAGATTCTGCTATGATTTTTCACTCCTCCGCGTTTGGCATTTTATGCCCTCTAGTGGTTTGCTTGGTTCTACAGGTCTGAGATCTCTTCTTCTGAGTTCATTGCTCACTCTTCTTTCTGACTTCTGAGCTTGCATGCTCCTTCTGTTGCATTCTTTTCTATAAATTCACTGAGATAAAGTGCCTACTTCTACATTTCTGGATCTTGTACACCTTGTTTGGTTGATGTACTCGCACTGTGTTATAAAGTGCCATGGGGGGTTATGATGTTTATGCCGCTTTAGGCGTATCCACCTTTTTCAAGTGAGCATACCTTCCATGACATTAGCCCATGTAGTGTGTCTATGACACTGCCCTTTATCCTGGGTGTGTGCTTCTGTTGCACTGTTGGTGTTCCTGGTTCTTCTTCTGCAGCTGTTTCTGGTACTGCATTTCAGTGTTCCTGTCACCTCTCCCAGTTCAGCATTATGGGGGGGTTCACCTGTTGGTTCTATTGCTTCCTGGTTTGATTGATCAGCTCTTCAGACATTTGTCTTCTCTACTTGGTCATGCACTTCAGTGGGGGTTCCAGCAGTATCTTCTGACAGATTTTTCAGACATGCTTCGGAGTTGCTTCTTTCTCTTTTCTTGTTCCTCTCTCTGGGACATCTTTTTCTTTCATGTTTGGGTGCCTGATCAGGCCTAGTTGTCGGGACCCTTCTTTTCTGCTTTCTATAGTAGTTTAGCAGTTTTGCTTCTCCCTAAGTTACACTTAAGGGGGGGTGTTAGAGTAGTTATATGTTAGCTAATAGTTAAATCATTTAATTATTAGTTTATCATACTCTAGGCTTAAGTTTCACTTAGGCGCTTTATAATTATTTAGGGTTTTAGCCTTTAGGGTTTCATGTTTCCTTTTATAAGGATTCACTTCTTTCATTTCAGTAAGGAGATTGTAATTTCACTTTGTTAATAAAAGATTATTTCTTGCAACATGCTTTTTCAGTCTCTGACCTATTGGCCGCCATAGCTCTCTTTCTGTCTTCTGTCTTCATTCTTGTAGCAGTCTTTGCATGCAGGTGTTCTTGGGAAGATTTGATGGTTATCAAATCTAACATCTGCAATCTTATCAAGTAGATCAGGCCTGTAAACCAAAATTGCTACAAGATTTTCCATTGATAGATTCCTACTTGACCATATAGACTAATAACAGTGTTTAGGAAGGTCATTTCCTCTACACATTTACCTTCAACAAATTGCAGGGATACATGAGAGCTATGAATAATACTCAATTTGTTCTTCAAGGTGTCAATCCTGTGATTTAGAATCTCCATCAATACTTTGATTCCCAGAGTATTTTTTTCTTCCTCTAGTTTATCTATCCTATTAGCATATTTATTTATCCTCTCATCAACTTCAAGAGGGATAGCAATATTTGAATCAGAAGGAATAAACTCACTAGTGGTCCTTATAGAAGCATCCACCCTTTCACTTATAGTAGGCATATTGGCTAACTTCTCAGTTAGCTCAACAACTTTTTCTTCCAGCTTATTATTTAGCATAAGTTTCCCTTCATACTCTTTGGATATTTTGATGAGGATGTTGTAGGTTTCTCCAGCCCTCTTCTCCAGATCCTCTACCTTAGCTCTTTTTAGGAAAGATACATGGGTTAAAAAATTTGCAAACTCCACATTTCTCACATTCTGGATGTTCCAGATGAGCTTGTCACCCTACCTTTGATCTTGTATATCAACCAGCTTTGGCTTTTGTGTGGCAGGGGCAAGTGACCAGATTGCCAATGTTTTGCTCCTTGGGTCAAAACTTGAGCCTTTGATAAAATCTCCAACCTCAACCTCCCAATTGAATATTTGATCCAGTTTTTTTTTTATTTTATAAATCAGGAAGGATGATTGCATATCCCATCTAGGCAATAGAAGAATATCACTTCTTTTTACCAATTCTCTTGCATGTATAACAGAGAGTGTATGACTGTCTGGATCATATTCCTGCAATTCTTTTACCAATCTCTCTTTGTTTTCCTCTGTGTCATCTTTCGGCCCCAAATTATCTTCAACTCATTTTCCTTTAACTTAAAAAGAAAACTCTTAAATTCCCCAGTCCCCTCACCTTCTGGTAGCTTCTAGGAATCCCTTAGTGACTATCTTATCTCATGGAAATAAGGACCTTTTTTAGTAATTACTACTTTAGCAGTATATTTCATTACCTTGGGAGCATGTTCATTTTTTTGTCTTTTGTTTGGTGGCCTTTGAGAAGATTCAACTTTGTCTCCCTCCTCTACTTCCACAATATATTCTCTCCTAAATGGCACATCCTCATGAGATGACTCCAGATCCTCAAGGTTGACCTTGGCCTCTGCTCCTGCAAGTACCTCATGCATCTTTTTCATTATTTCATCATATTTTGCTAGCAAGGTCTTCAACATGTGCCAATATCCAAGGTCATGATAGAAACTAGGGAAAGAAGGATCTACCTCTTTGAGTTCCCTTTCTACTCTTTGGATGTCATTCCATCTTCTTCTTTTCTCACTCAGCTCATCAACACCAATTGAATCCTGGGGATGGATGTAGACTTTTCCCTCCTCAAAGGTCATGGAGTAACCCTTGTCCTCCAAAATAGATATAGATATCAAATTATTTGTCATGCCTAGGACATAAAACACATCCTCAATTAACAAAGGTTTTCAAAACTCCCTCTGAAACTTGACCATGCCAACACCTGTTGCATGGTATTTTCCATTGTCTCCATGCTCAATATAGAAATCCAACTCCTCCAACTTGGGGAAACACTCTTTGAATCCCATCGTGTGGCAATAAGCCCCACAATCAATATAACACACATTGTTGGCAACTGAACTTGAGAGACACACAATGAGTGAAAAATCATTCTCAAACTGTGGTACAAACTTGTCCACTTCTATAGTAGTCGTAACTTGCTTCTTCTTCTTGGCCTTATTTTTCTTATCCGGGCACTGACTAGCATAGTGACCCAATTGATGGAAATAAAAACACTTCACTTTACTTAGATCTTTCTTTGTCCCACTCTTGGAAGAAGGCCCTTTACTCGGCCCTTTCTTGGCCTTCTTCTTTCCCTTTCTTAAAAGACCAAGGTTCTCATCATCTTCAACCTTCTTTGTATGATTTTATTAATGAGCACCTTCTCATATCTCCTCTTGGACAAAATCATCCCAAACTGTCACCCATTTGGGTAGGCGATCTCAATTGACAACACAGTTAAAAAATTCATCCCAGTGTTTTAAAAATCCATTGAAGGCTATACACACCAACTCATCATCATCAATTATCTCTCCAACAACTACCAACTCATCCTTGACCTATGTTAGCTTAGACAAGTAAGATGTCACACTCTGACCTTTCGACATCTTGGTATTGTGTAATTTGTCTCTAAGCATCATCTTATGACTCTAATAGTTTCTTTCATATAGTTTTGTGAGTGTATCCAACATCTCCTTAGTAGTGCCTTTCCCCAATATGGGGAACCAAGTGATCTCTCACCCCATCAAGGATAATCCTTTGTGCCTTGGCCTCCTTGACTTTATATACATTTAGGGCAATGAGATCATTTATTGGTGGATTCTCTACTGTGTTGTCATAGGCCCACAACTTGTTCTCCTTGAGAATTGATGTAATTCAAACCTTCCACTACAAGTAGTTTGAGATTCCCTTAAGCCTATCCTCACATCAAACATCGACTGTCATTGTAGACCTCAAAGAAATTGAAAACTGAAATCTAATATTTTTTTTCTTGTAATCTATGTCACAAAACTTGGCTTCGTATTTAGAGTTTAGAGCTTTGATACCATGTTAAATTTCTACAACCCAATTGCAAATTATCTGCTCAATAAATTTGTCAAAAAAAAAAAAATATTTTAATCTATCAAATTTGTAAGAGTCAATACTCTAGGTTATTTAACAATACTAAACAGCATAAGCAAATTCACACAAAAACAATAACAAAATGACACATATGTACCTAGGAAATCCTTGTGAGGAAAATATGCAAACACATGCTTATTCAACTTCAGGAGAAAGAATTCATACAACAAATTACAAGATTGTCACAACAATTACATAGGGAGAATTTTAGCCTCACAATCCTCTTTCTCTGCTCAAATACCCAGTCTCACTAAATCTCCAAACACACGTTCATTCAACTTCAGGAGCAAGAACTCATACAACAGATTACAAGATTGTCACAACAATTACATAGGGAAAATTTCAGCCCCACAATCCTCTTTCTCTGCTCAAATACTCGATCTCACTAAATCTCCAACTCGTGCTAATCAAAATCGTACCTTAGCCTCAACTCATAGGCTCAATTTAAAAGTTTTAAACTAAGATACCTCGTTACATTCAACTCCAATATGTAGACAACAATTCTATATTTAGATATCTTGCATGAATTATGTCTACTACAAAGAAACTATAATTTCTACCTAAACTCATGGGCTATAATTATAGTTAGATAACTATAGCATGCTTTATTTGCTGGGAAAAGTAAACTTGAGTTTGAACTTCCTCATGCACACAAAAGAAAACTCAACATGCAAACACCTCTCGAATTACAAAGATCAATATCAAACATGGTTTTTGAAGTTTTGCTTCTATTTGAAGAGATTTCCCTTCTTAGTTGTAATCTAAGTCGTAGGGCTCTTTGTTTCGAGAAATCTAGACTCCGGGAGAAGGAACCTAGCTAGTCTTAAATCAAAGCAAAGCTCCTTAGAACATTTTTTCAAACTAACTTGGTTTGGGGGCTGCTGTAAGTTTTTGTTTTACCTTGTTTCTAGTTGTCTAGTTTTTATTTTTTATTTTGACTAAAAGAGGGGTAAAAATTTTATTGAATACCAAAGAGTACATAACAACAGAGGAAACAAAGAGCACTAAAGAGCTTTATCCTAGTCAACAAGTTGAGCTAGCTTATGAGATAAATCAGGGGGAAGCATCCTATGATCAACAATATTCCAATCCAGCGCGTGCTCGGAAGCCCATTTAGCCAAGCAATCAGCCACACCGTTCCACTCCCGAGGGATATGCCTAAAAGACACAGATTCCAAAGAATTGCATAACTGAGTGATCTGTTGAATAACCATAGCCAAATGCCAATCCAAATCCACAAGGTTCCATTTATTCAATAAATTCACTACCACCTGTGAGTCTGTCTCACAGGTAATTCTTCTCCATCCACGTTGACAACACTATTCCACTGCAACCAAGATAGCAAGGGCTTCCATGAGGTTATTTGTATGGTAACCCTTGTAGATAGAGAACAGAAACTGAACATCACCAGAGCTATCACGCCCAACTCCCCCAATGCTAGTCGGTCCAGGATTTCCCCGAGAAGAGCCATTAGTGTTGATTTTAAGAACTCCAGATTGGGGAGGAGTCTAATGCCCCTCACGATTAACATGCTGAGAGCATTGTTTGGCTCTATTCCCAGCGCGTCTATGGGGTAGAGAGGGGGCACCGCCCTGAAGAGGAAAGGAAAGGTGTGAGTAAATACTAGCATCTCCAGGGTCCAAACCTCCACAAAAGTCACATTTTTCCAGGAGTGTTTCATGAAGAGAATGAACAATTTTCACCCACAGGTGTCTGATCCCCAGCTGCACCTCATGAAAGATCCTCCTATTTCTCTCAAGCCAAACATGCCATAAAATAAAGGAAGGGCCAATAGTCCAAGCAACCTGAAGAAAAGAGGTCTTGGAAGGGGGATGGCCCAGACGGTCCCAGAACTCAGACAAGGAAGAAACATGCCAGCACAAGCATCCCCACACACTCCACCAGAAGTGCCAAATATGCTTGACAAAGGAGCACTGGAAAAAAAGGTGGGAAACAGTCTCTTCACTATTGTGGCATAAGACACAGATGGAGGGCCCTTGGAAGCCTCTCTTGCAAAGATTCTCCCAAGTAAGACAACGATTGTAAACCAGAATCCAGAGGAAAAGTTACACTTAGGCCAAGAAAAGCTATTCCAAGCTTTCTTCCACCAAGAAACCTCTACCTCGCTAAAAAGTTGCTTAGTCAGTGCAAGGTACCCTGAAGAAATAGAATACTTACCGGAAGAAGCACCTCCCCAAGCCAAAACATTAGGTTCCTGCAGAGAGCTACACTCCCTAGAAGCCAAGATCTGAGAAAGCTCCAACCGATCCCCCAGAGAACCACCCGGCGGCCAATCAAAAGAATTCTTCCACCTGTAACCAATAGCAAGGCCCATGTTATGAGCCTCCTTATAATGAGCCACCTTATTCCATCCAATAAAAAGGAAAAAATCACAAAGAGGCTGTAAGTGTGGATGAGAGGACAAGAGAGGAGGATGCCCATTCCAGGAATCACTCCAAAATAGAGCCTTAGTGCCTCTGTTACAGATCCAAAAAAGACTTATCTTCACTAGGTGAGCACCAATCTTGAGGGTATTCCACACCATAGAGCCTCTTCCCTCAAGAGGAAACCTAGAAACATCTGAAGTTTCAACACCAGGTAAATACTTGTGTGACAGGATATGGGCCCAAAGCTGAGATTGACTGGAGGACCAGTGCCAATAGAGCTTGGCAGCAAGAGCTTGACTGCAAAGGATAGCAGAATGAAGGCTGAGGCCTCCTTCCTTTTTTGGCCTGCAGACAATATCCCAATTGATGAGGCTCCATTTAGAATTTTGCAAATTGCCACTCCAAAGAAATTGGCGAGAAAGAGCATCAAATTCCTTAAGAAAATACGCCGGGGCAGCTTGAACCATGCTTCTGTATATAGGAAGGGCCTGAATCACAGATTGTAGGAGAGTCACCCTGCCAGCAGTAGAGAGCCACCTATGAGTCCAATGATTGACTTTTTGTCGAAGCTTGTCGAGCAAGCTCTACCAGAATAGCCTGGGTTGTCTTCCCACCACAATAGGGACACCCAAGTAAGTCAGAGGGAGAGACTCAATTTGAAGTCTCAAGATATTAGCAATCCGCCACTGAATAGGCTCAGGAGTTTTGAAGAAAAAAATAGAGGACTTGTGGTCATTGATTTTCTGACCTGAGGCAGCCAAATAAGTATCCAAAGTGAGCCGAAAGGCTTTAGCTTCCCGAATCTCAGCTCTCCCAGCAAGGGTCGTATAATCAACAAACTGGAGGTGGGAAAGAGTGGGCAGATCATTTCGCCATTGGGATAATGAGAATTGATAATTCTGCCAAGTCCCTCAGCCATAATGATAAACAAATAAGGAGAAAGAGGATCTCCTTGGCAAAGACCCCTAGAGGCCCCAAATAACTCAGACGGTTCACCATTAAGAAGGACCGAGAAGGAGGGAGTAGTAACACAGTTCCAAACCCAGCTAACCCATTCCTGACTGAAGCCAAAAGCCAGAAGAACTTTCCGCAAGAAACCCCAATTGACTCTGTCATAAGCCTTAGCCATGTCGAGCTTGATGAACATAGTGCACTCTCTAGAAGTACACATAGAGTGAATGGCTTCAGAAGCAATAACCACCCCATCCAAAATTTGTTTTCCAGCCACAAAACCCCCTTGTTCCTCAGAGATAACCATGGGAAGCCAAACTTTAAGCCTCTCCGCTAGGAGCTTAGTAATGATTTTATAGACCACATTACATAGAGCAATGGGCCGAAAGAAGTCTAGCTGATTAGCCTCTTCCTTCTTCGGAATAAGGACAAGGAAAGTAGCATTCAAAGCCCGGAGCATAGCCTTGTTGGAATAGGACTCCTGGGCCACATCCAAAAGGTCTTGATTGATAATATCCCAAAATTCCTGGAAGAATTCAACAGGGAAGCCATCAGGCCCCGGAGCTTTGCCCTTACGCAAGCTGAAGACCACCTCCTCCAAGTCAGACATACAAATCGGCCACATAAGAGAGTCATTCATCTCCTCGGTCACAACAGAGGGAATACAAGACAAGATCGTATTCTCCTCAATCTCCTTTGGAGGAAAGTCATCTGAAAAGAGAGCAGAGTAAAATTGAATAGCTTCCCTGGATACAGCTTGAGAGGAGGTCAGATGCGTCCCATCAGAACTGACAAGAGAAGAAATGTAACTCCTGTTACATCGAGCCTGCATAGATTTATGGAAAAATGCAGTGTTCTTGTCCCCTTCTTGAAGCCAGTCAACCCGAGCCTTCTGTTTCCAATAAATTTCTTCTCTAAGATCCCACTCTGCCAAATCACTAGAAGCTTGGGATTCTGCTATGCCAAGAGCTTCAGAAAAACCCAAATCCTGAATCTGCCTAGTAATAACATCTAGATGATCCTGAGCCCTCTTCTTCATGATGTGGAGATTACCAAAACAAGTCTTGTTCCAATTCTTCAACTTTCTTTTGACAAATTGTAATTTTTTAGAGAAGGAGAACATAGCAGTGCCATAGGCAGGGCCACCCTATCTCCACTAATGAGCCATTAAATCATGGAGAGAAGAGTCTTGAAGCCACATCAACTAGAACTTAAAGGGAGGCTTCTTGGGGGCGGCAACATAACTAGCCGTGATCTTAATAGGCCAGTGGTCAGAGCCTCTCCAATCAAGAATTTTAGAAGAGAGAGAAAGAGAGCCACAATTCCAAAAGAAGGAAACCAGGAACCTGTCCAAGTGTTCCGAGATGGCATCATCTCCAACCCTTCTATTGTTCCATGTAAAGAGCCCATTAAGAGGTCTGACATTAGAGAGATGTAAAAGATCCATATTTTCTTGAAGAAGCTCAGAAGAAGGACCCAAGCGAGCCATCCCACCCCACTTCTCCTCCAGACTAATGACAGAGTTGAAATCCCTGGCAACAATCCAAGGCAAGAATGGGTGACAGCTTCTAACATGCCTAATATGTGCCCAGAGCTTAATCTTGCCAGAGAGATCTATAGGGGCATACACATTAGTAACAAGAATCATCTCTCCAGTTTCTAGAGAAGAGGCCACCATTGAGAGAGCCGAGTGACAAGAGATCCAGTAGAGTGGCATAACTTTCCTAGGATCCCAACAAACGGCAAGACCACCAGAGCTCCCCAAAGCACCAACACACTGACATTGCCCTAGAAACCAAATATTAGGAGCACATCTAAACATGGAATCCACTGAAAGCTTGGTCTCCTAGATACAAAGGATATCTGTAGAATGATCAACCACCAACTCATGAATAGCTTTTTGTTTGGGGATGCTATTCAACCCCCTCACATTCCATGAGAGAATAATCATTGAGTAGAGTGGGGGAAATTTTTATCCAAGGTCTTTACAGCCCCAGACTCTACCAGTAAATCTCCTGTAAGTTTAATTTTTTCCTGATCCTGCTTTCGCCCAACTCTTGAGGGAGTAGCAACAAAGACTTTCTTAAACGGTCTTTGCATCAGGCCCAAAGCAAGAGAAGATCCCTTTCCTTTACCAGAGGCCAACACATCCTTGACCAAATCTGCCAGAAGAGTATCCTTTTCTTGTGGAGCAGGAGAAACCACAAGGGCACCAGACTCAGGGCCAATAGGGGTCTCCAGCTGCTATTGAACTACAACATCCTGGTTGCCACTAAGAATAGAACTCCTCCCATCTGAGCCAGTAACCCCACATTGAGCATCTGCAAGAATGCCTTCTTCTATGACCATGTTGTCTAGCACCTCAAATCAATTGAACCCTGAGTCCACCTGCCGATCTAGATGAGGTCGCTTCTAACCCCTTCCCTTAGTATGGTTGCGAGCAGGGATAAAACCATCCTTATCAGGACTGGTAGTGTTTGTTGGGCCTTGCCCCTGACTTGAAGTATTCATCTGAGCTTTCCCTTTACCAGTACTATCAGTCTGAACTTTCCCTTTTCCAGTACTAACATTTTGACCATTCCCCTTACCATCATTAGCCATCCTTGGGTCTGAGAACCTGCCAGGAGTACCATTGCCTTTAGAGGCTTGAGAGCTTTGGCGCTGTAAATGACCATACTCATGACAAATGCGGCATCGGAAGGGAAGGGATTCATAGTCTAGCTGCTGAATCCAAGAAGAAGAGCCTAGGCAAATTTCCAAAGAGTCTGACAAAGGATTATTTAAATCAATTTCAACACAAATACGGGCATAAGAAATAACCTTTTTATCCAGTGATTGATGTGCTATAGCAGCCGGCTTCCCAAGCAAAGCAGCAATCTGTCAAAGGATATCCTCGCGCAAGAACTCCAAAGGAAGCCGCGGAAGGCGGACCCAAACATGAACCCTCGAAGGGAGATCCTCAGCAGAATTGAACCCCATATTTTGCCTTGCTTCTATTTGTCTAGTTTTTGTATTGTTGTTGTTGTTTGGTGTTTTACTAGGATAAACACTTCATCTATTTCTTTGTAGAAGAGATCAAGGCCCTTTCAAAATCCCTGCTTATCTAATCAAAACCATTGTAAGAGTTTCAATTTAATGAAATAATTGAATTTGCAAGGAGCTTTTTGAAGACTGGTGTTGTAAAAGCATTTTATTCAAGCTAGAACAGAGCTACACATTTTCTCTAAACAGAGAATAGAGAAGGTAAAAGGAAACATAAGAAAGACAAAAGCTGCAAAGGCTGTATTCTTTGTGAGAGATACCAGTCTTGGTTGAGAAAGAGAGAAAAGGGAAGGATGTCTACGTGAGAAGTAGTTTCCTGCAATAAATCATTGGAATGATAGTAATTTGGGGCAGTGGTAGAATATGTGGGTAAGTCAACGAATTCTTAAGCAATTTTTTTGCAAATTCTCCACTTTTTAATTCACAGACATTTCATAAAACACAGTGTGAAGATTTAGCCATCACTTTTGGAAACTGAAACTTGTATCTCTTCAAACAGGGAGAGAGAGTTTAACTTCTTGAGCAGCAAATCATCTATTTGCATTGTAATATGCATTTATATCATAATGAGATAAACTGCATTGCAACTTTTCTTTCAAAGCAATATGGAGTATCGCTAGGTGTACTAAAATTTGGAGTGATAACAGAAAAAAATAGTATAGCAACGTCAAGAATTTTGGAGTTATAACAATATAAACACATGACAGCTACACAAATACATGACAGAGAAAATCATTAGTCATCATTAAGGCATCAGTTTAATGTATTACACTTATCAATTGGGAAACTTTACAGTTCAGTAAAATTATAAACGAATTAAACCTTTTCAGGATTGAAAAGGAGGAGGGCAATTGCAAATAACTGTCTCAATCCATAACAAGCTATAGCACTTAAACCAACAAATTAAATGATTATCAAGATCTTGAAAATTTTCAAGCTGACTTTTTGTTTAGTTTCCTTGATGCACTATTTACCTTCTCTTGCTTTTATGTAAGCTGGTTGGATCAGCAGGTTTATATATTTATCTTGTTGTTTTGTTCAGTAACCTGATTGGATGAGCGGTTTGGTTCATTTTCTTGTGTTATTATAATCGTGCTAAACATTGTAGACATTGTAATCTGCTTCTATATAGTGAGTGCTTTTTTGAAACAATTGTACCTTCTGTTTTGCTATTTTTTCCTTTCCTGTGCAGTCCTTTTCTTGAACTGTTATTCTTTTTTCTATTGTATTCATATTCGATAAAAAAAAGATCTTGAAAATTTTTGTTTTAATAGAAAACTTTATTCAAATCTGCAAAGTAGTGCACATGACATCCACTTCATTTGTTGCACATACTCAGTCACAAAAAGACAATAAACAAATCATACCATTATGATAGAAGACTCTTGCAAATGCATGCTACTTCTACTCATAAAAGAAAAATGATTAGAGTAGAATCCATGTAGCTAGAAAGATGTATACACATATCTAGTTTCTAGAACTAAACAATTATTCCATTTATTCATCATCTATCTTCATTCAAATGTGATGCTATCTTCATTCAAATGTAATGCTATAGCTACTTGAATGAAATGCTATAGCTACAAAGGAAGAAATAGATATTTTAACAATGTGTTTTGAACAATCAAAATTCCAATTATCTTGAAAATTGCACTAGAATCATCCACATGTAGATTGCTCTAGTCCTAGAGGAAATTATGCAAAGTCATGCAGATGAATGCATGGCAAATCTTTTGTAGAGATGTGTATTTGTTGTTTTTCTCAGCTTTTTGTTCTAGGGAGGTGTATATTCCAAAGTAAGGGAGAAGAACATGAAGACAAGAAAGTGACAATTTATAAAAAGTATAGGAATACTAGAATGAATTCTCAAAGGAAACTATCAGTTTGGAGGAAGTTCTCTTGGAATGATAAGTATTGCATTTACCCCTTTCATACATATTAAATATTTGGAGATTTAAGATTATGTTTGAGAATAAATTTTTAAGCATTTTTTGCTGGATGAAGAAATGTATGGAGAGGGAGAGTATCAAGAAAGAGTGCTAGAATTGGCGATGCAATTAAGTAAGCCTTCTATTTCCGAAGCTTAGTTAAACTTTGTTTCAGTATGTTTTCAAATCTAAAAGAGGGAAAAAAATTTATTGAATACCAAAGAGTACAGAACAACAGAGGAAACAAAGAGCACTAAAGAGCTTTATCCTGGTCAACAAGTTGAGCCAGCTTATGAGATAAATCAGGGGGAAACATCCTATGATCAACAATATTCCAATCCAGCGCGTGCTCGGAAGCCCATTTAGCCAAGCAATCAGCCACACCGTTCCACTCCCGAGGGATATGCATAAAAGACACAGATTCCACAGAATTGCATAACTAAATGATCTGTTGAATAACCAGAGCCAAATGCCAATCCACATCCACAAGGTTCCGTCTATTCAATAAATTCACTACCACCTGCGAGTCAGTCTCACAGGTAATTCTTCTCCAGCCACGTTGACAACACTGTTCCACTACAACCAAGATAGCAAGGGTTTGAAGAACTCCACTGGGGAGGAGTCCAATGCTCCTCACGATTAAAACCTTTAGACATTACACCATAGTATATTTATATACATGCTGCATAATAGTCTGTTTAGGTAATTATTGTTAAGAAGTCAATATTGGAAGAGTTAAATAAAATAATGCCATTTTATAAGTTTTTTTTGGATTATTTATTGTAACATTCATAGAGAATAGACTTGGTTAAGAATAAGTGGGTTAGGTGAAGTGTGTTTCCTAATTTATAAGATTATAAATTTATGTAAACAGAAATGTAGAGAAACAATAGTAAACCAGATCTAACAAAAAAAAAAAAAATCTTCAAAAAGATTACATCACAAATTAACACTTCTTTCTTATTACACTAATGTTGTCAATACAAAGAAAATTCAAGATCTTTTGAATCAAAATATAATGACATTCGAACAATTATTTTGCCTTCACCACGAAGATAAACTGCTATTTTCATCATTATCCTACAATAGCAATGGAATTACTGAGAAAGACATGATGCCTCTCCACCTCCACTTCTTAAAATCATTTTATATGCTTAATTCTATTTTAAAATGATTAAAACACCGACATAATCAAATCAATCTTAGACCTAAATGTAAACAAAATATTTAATAGTCAAGATATTTTCATTTCACATAGGAGGCCAAAAGTCATAGAGACGTGTCAGATTTGGATAGCCATTATGTTGCAAGCAAATATATCTAACAATTGACCAAGTTTTTCTTTGCTAAGCAAAACAGAGAAAGCTACTATAGCAGAGATTTGTTGTTCTGCTGCAAAGAAAATTTCAGTCTAGACTGAAGGAAAAATAGCTGAAGAAATGGCAGGTGAAGATGAGGTTAAGCTTCTTGGCTTTTGGGCCAGCCCCTTTGTCCTCAGAGTGTTGATTGGGCTTGAAGAAAAGGGCATCAAATATGAATATTTGGAGCAAGATTTGGGATCTAAGAGCCCCCTTTTGCTGGAAATGAATCCTGTGCATAAGATGGTACCTGTTCTTATTCATAATGGCAGGCCTGTGGTTGAATCTGCCATTATACTGCAATATATTGATGAGGTATGGAGTAATGGCCCTGCTTTCTTACCATCTGATCCATATGACCGAACTATGGCTCGATTTTGGACAGATTTTATAGATAAGAAGCTATGTGACCCAAAATTTCTTTGTATCATTTTTAGTTTAGGCCTTTTTTTTATTCAATAAGGGGCCGAAGTTGAGAGTTTGGGCATTTTTCGATTGCATGTAATGATCTATTATCACTTGATTTTTCATTGATTATTATTTTTATCAGCTTATTGAATCAGGGAGGGGCATATGGGAATGTATAGGAGAAAAACAAAAAGAAGGAAAGCGACAAGTTACAGAGAGTTTAACAATATTAGAAGAAAATCTTAAAGGAAAAGATTATTTTGGAGGAAATACTTTTGGAATTGTAGATATTGCATTTGCTCCATTGATATGTTGGTTTCAGACATATGAAACTATTGGAGATTTAAAGTTTATGTTTGAGAATAAATTTCCAAACATATTTGGTTGGATGAACAAATGTATGGAGAGGGAGAGCGTAAAGACAAAACTTCCACAACCAGAGAGAGTGTTAGAAATGGCAACTAAGTTAAGAAATGTTTTGCTCAGGGATAATGCTTAGTTAAACATTATGTCGTTGAAGTTTTATTTTTGTAATGCTTTAAAGTTGTGTTCTCCTTTAATTTGTCATCATATGTGTTAGGATTTTTAGATATTGCACTATAGTATATAATAGTTTGGTTACATAATTATTGTTAAGAGGACAATATTGAATGTGTTAAATAAAATATTTTATTTCAAATTTGATGGATGATTCATTGTTGCATTTACAAATATTAAGTTTGATTGTAGAATAAATAGAATTAGGCAAAGTGTAATTTCTATGTTGTAAGATAATAAATTGATGTAACTAAAAGTATAGAGAAACAATACTAAACAAGATGACTGGATTATTCTAAACCTACTTTTAGGATCCCATGTGTGGGGAAACCCCGAAGACAAGGATTCTCCTCCCTTTCGACTGTTCTGGCTGTCTGAAGGCTTCTTTTATTATGTTTTTTTTATGGATAGTTGATGTGTCCAACTGTTTTCCATGTGACTCTTGTGGGATAATCTTGTATCCCGCAGACCCTTTTTTTGTGAATAGTGTACTTTATACTTTATATTAATGGAAAAGACCTTTATTCATAAAAAAAATTGCACTTTTCTTTTGAGAAATATTTTTATTATAAATTCACATATATATTAATCTTTTTATACTTCATCTTTTTGTGCGCCACTTCCAAAGAAATCTTTCTAACATAATAGTCCAGCCTTTAAAGCATCCTTCACATACTGGCCATGGGAGATAGAGAGGTAAATGTACCTTTCTTTAACAGTCCCACCTTTTATTTCAATTTCTGAGGGAATAGATGTATCATGCTTTCATAGTCCATTATAAATACCCATTGAAAAAGAGAGTATTGCAGTCAACTATTTTAATTTCTTTCTTTCTTTTTTCTCCCAAAAAAATATTATTCATTGATAAGACCTACAATAAGTTTTGAGTGCTTTTTTATCCATGAATTGATGTAAGGTAATTTTAGAATTTTTTCACAAATTTAACTTTTATGGAAGGATTTTCAGATTTTAGTACATGAGAACTAAGAACTTTGCAAATAGTGAAGGGGGAGGAATTTAATTTAAAGACTGTATTTTAGTTGTATTGGCAAAACACAAGGAATAAGAAAGAAGTGGTAATTTGTGGCACAATCTTGTTTAAGTTTTCAGATTTTTAAGAATCTTGCAAACTTGATAATTAAACTTCTAAATATGATCTTGCATTGAAGTTCACTCCCAATACTCATTTAATTGTGTAAGATTCATTGAATAATATTTAGGTCCATCCATGTTGAAATATAAAATTATTAAAAATAACAAATCTTTTGAATTAGCTTTTAGGATTTACTCACAGATTTAATATTTGTGAAAGGATTTTTAAATTTTAGTAGAACCGATAACTTAACAAAGTTTGAAAGAGTAGGATTTGTATTTAAAGATTGGATTTTCTTTGTGTTTGCAGCATTAAGGAAATAAGAAAGAAGTGGTAACATGTGGTGCAATCTTGTTGAAGTATATTTGTATACTTTATTTTGTTGATCATGTTTACTATTGTTTCTCTACACTATGTTTACATTGATTTATGATTTTGTAATATAGGAAGTACAGTTCACTTAATCAGACTTTGTTTTTAATGGATAAGGGGCCGTAGCCAAGATGAAATCTATTAATTATAATAAAAGTGCATCAATCCTGGTTCAAAAGCATACTGGGAGTAAAGAACCAGCAAGAAAACCTCCGGTCATAGTCTAAAAAACTATAACTAAAGTATAATTACAACAAACAACATCTAGCCAATACCAAATCCGAAGAACACTACACAGGAATTAGAAGCCTCATCCTAAAAACTTAGTCAGGCACTTCTTCAACCAAAATCTTGGGTGCCCTGCCTCTGCTTGTAATGAAACATTATTTTATTTAACCCTTTCAATATTGGCCTCTTAACAACAATGATTCATTCAAACTATTGTACACCATATATAACCATTAACACATATGTCAAACTAAAGGACAACAATACTCAATACATTATGAAAATGATCTTTAGCCATACAAAGTTTAACTAAGTTTCAGGGACAAAACGCTTATCAAATTCTATTACTGATTCTAGGACTCTTTCTTGTCGTGGAAGATATTTCTTGACACTCTCCCTCTCCATACATTTCTTCATCCAACAAAAAATACTTGGAAATTTATTCTCAAACATAATCTTAAAATTTCCAAATATTTCATATGTATGAAACCAACATATCAATGGAACAAATGCAATATCTATCATTCCAAAAGCGTTTCCTCCAAAATAATTTTTTCCTTCAAGAACTTCTTCTAATATTCCTAAACTTTCTATAAATTGTTGCTTTCCTTCTTCTTGTTCTTTTCCCTTACTTCGAAATATACACCTCCCTGGATCAATAAGCTGAGGAAAATAAGAATATTAGTAACACATTTATCTTATAAAAGATTTAATTTTTTAATTAAATATCAAAGACATTTTGAACGACATACCTTCTTTTCTATAAAATCTGTCCAAAATCGAGTCATAGCTCGGTCATATGGATCAGATGTTAAGAAAGCAGGGCCATTACTCCATACCTCATCAATATATTGCAATATAATGGCAGATTCAACCACAGGCCTGCCATTATGAATAAGAACAGGTACCATCTTATGCACAGGATTCATTTCCAGCAAAAGGGGGCTTTTTTCAGAAAACAGATCTTCTTCCACAAACTCATATTTTATGCCCTTTTCTTCAAGACCAATCATCACTCTCAGAGCAAAAGGGCTGGCCCAGAACCCAAGAAGCTTAACCTCATCTTCACCTGCCATTTCTTCACCTATTTCTCCTTCAGTCTTGACTGAAACTTTCTTTGCAGGAAGAAGAACAAATAGTTGGTTTGTCCGCCTTGCTGGGCAAGGAAAACATCAATTGGTGACGTAGTTGCTTGCGTAATGATGGCTATCTGACTTTGACCCGTCTCTTGGAAACATTGAAAATTGGTTCTGTTTTCGTCGTACGTAAAAATGACAATATATCGACTCCTAAACAGTTTTTTATGTTTTAGAATGTTTTTAATTAAAAAGTTGTTAAGAGGTTATAGAGTAGCTTAGGATCAAATTTTCAATTTCAATTTGAATACAAATCTAATCAATATAAAAATTTAAAACACTTTATGTAGGTTACTGATCTTACATAGTGCATGCACTAGTGCTAAGCATAATAAGGGAAAAATAGTGCATGCATTAGTGCTAAGAATAATACTTTAATCTATGCATTAGTTATAATCTCTTATAGTAATTAGATTGCTATTTCTTAATTAATACTTTAATATATGCAATGACTTGTAACATAATATTGGCTATAGTGATCTTTCAACTCTTGCAATGACTAATATGTTAATATCGCTTATAATTACTATCTCAAATAGAGAATTTTACTCTTGCAACAATTACAATGATTATTTGTACCTGTAAAAATTGTGTTATCTCTTATATGTATTTAGACTCCTGCAACCAAATTATGTCAATAAGGCTAAGTGTTCAATATGAGCATATCCAAATAGGATTACATCTAAAAAGAATTATGAATAAATGAGTGTTGAATGTCTTGCAATCGGAGATAATAGTTGTGTACTCATAATCACTTCTTCACCCTTATTGTTAATCACACCCCTTCATCTTTCAAGCACTAATATCCGGATCGGTTTGTATGCTAACATAATATAATCTTAATCATCAATTAATCTATTGTTTAGACTAGCCAACGCTAACTTTGATTCAATCATATATATATGAAATGATCGATATATTAAAAATTCTTTCAGGGAAGACTATTATTTCTAGGCCGTCGTTGAAACCATATGAATGGGATGGTGGTATGCAATCAACGATATCAACACTAATGATAATCCCTCTTCAAACTCTTATTGAGTAAAAATACTATTTTCCCTTATTATGATTAGCCCGTCATAGCTTAGCACTATTTTTCCCTTATTATGCTCTTTAGTTGGCACTTATTTTGAGACACTTGGATTATTTGAACATATGTTATTATTTGAGGATCTATGAGATCCTATGTTATGTTATTCAGGATTATGATTTTGATGCATACTTACTTTTGTGATGCCTTTGTTAGGATTAAGTAATATTGAGAGAGGGGGGGGGGGGGGNGGTGAATCAGTATTACAAAACTTTAAACATGAACTTAGAAAAATCCAAGTTAACCAGATAATTGCTGAAATGAAAAGAACATAAACATAAAACACACAACTCATAACACTATGAATTTATTGTCGAGGAAACCCTAGCCAAGGGAAAACCCCGGTGGGGATGGTACCCACAAATATGTACTAAAAGTATTATGTCCCTGTTAGGAGACCTAGCCTTGTTAGAGTTGATTATTACATTAGCACATTCCCTTATTAGATAAGATAAGATAAGATTAATTTATTAATGTCCAACGGAAGACCAACAAGGGTCTATGGGACAGGAAACAAACAACCAAAAAGTAAGAAACCAACGGACCACCAAACAGTGGTCGGGGGAACAACAAAAAGAACAAGGAACCAAACAAGAAGAAGCAAAGAACAAAGAACCACTAGCGAAAGGACTAGGGGTCCTTCCCGAGCGAAAATAAATCCAACACAGAAGGATAGTGACCCGGAAGAATAAGGGTATGGAGTCGTTGCCGTGATTTGCTGGTGGTTTGTCGCTGATGAGTAGAAGCACTGTGAGGTCTCACAGATCTAGAGTGACTGATGGTGGAGGCACATGAGGGCCGCTTCACACCCTGAGCCGAGGGTGAGGACGAGAAGAAATCCGTAATGAGCTGCTCGATGACCAGCTTTTGGGGAAATAGAAGCTGCAGGGTATGGTCACAGAGCCGAACCGTCTCCTGTAAATAGAGTGCTAGACACCTCTGGTAAGAGTAGAAAAATAAGGAAGTCAAGGAGCTACAATCTTTGAATAAGCAATAGAATATCTCTCTAATCTCGTAGTATATAGGGCAGCAAAAAATGAAATATGCCTCGGTCTCAATCTCAGACAATGTGCATAAACTGCAAATATGATCCTCTCTGTCAATGTGATGATCAGTCTGTGCTCGCAGGTGGTGAGAGCCGACTATGAAAGATCCCAGCGCGATCCGGAGATCAGCATGGTACCAACGATGTGATAAATATCTAGGTCGAACGATGATCCCATCCTGGATGTGTAAGAAGTGCTTAGCATAAAAATCCATCCTCGAACATGAACCCCCTCTAGGGTCATCCAGGTCGAGATGATGTACTGCCTGTAGATGTCAAGTCTGACATGCTCATTCAACTCCTGTCTAGAGGGGAGAAGATGAGCCAGAGCGTCCAAATAAAATTGAAAGGGGGGTAGACGATCAATATCAATCCCGATGGAACCCAAAAGGGAAGTGGCCTGAGCATACCAACAACAAGCTCTAGAGGAGGTGTCAGATCTAGCCAGTTCAACATAAGAGCAATAGGCGAGGTAAGAGTATCTACTTCGGCCATCCAGAGAGTTTACAAAGCAATGTAGGTGGTGAAGAAACCAAACTAGGACGAAGATGGCGCCCAACCTAAAGGGATGAGCCCTGAACTTAGCTAGGATGATGATGTGGGAGGTGGTACGATGACATCTGATGATATGCCGAAGGAGGAGAGTTTGTATGCGCTCAATAGAGGCCCAGTCAGAATCAAGGAGAGATGGTCCCCAAACAACAGAGCCATAGAGTATAGTAGGCCTAACGAGAGAATCCAGGAGGAATAACTTGGATGAGGTAACCTGAAAGTGGTGTCTAAAGCACTGTCTCTCAATCAAGGCAAGGGAACACATCCCTTTGTTGATCCTGGGATGAATAGTAGGTCTCAAACTAAAGCGAGGACCAGAAAACTTAACCCCGAGGTATGTGTATGCGGAGGCAATCTTGATCTCCTGTCCCTAGAAGTAGAAGTGTAAATGCGAGGTCTTCAAGCAGTTGAAGACCATGACCCGTGTCTTCCCTAGATTAACCACGAGCTGTCTCAAGTCACAAAAGGAGGCCAAGATATCAAGAATTCTCTGGAGACCCTCAGGTGAGGAGGCTAAGAGAATCACGTCATCAGTAAAAAGAAGAATGGAGACTAAGACCTGGTGTAAATAGCAACCATCACCTGGGAGAGATGAGTCTCAAATGAAACCCTTGAGCTCATCAATGTAGATGCCAAATAAGGTGGGGGAAAGAGGGCATCCCTATTTCACCCCAATCGTGCTCTAAATAGGATCTGAGAAGCCCTCCGGGGTCCTGAATCTTCCCTCAACATGCTCGTAAAGTCTCATAATAGCAGTCAAAAGAATCTCAGATATCCCAATGTTTCTAAGTCTCTAAAAAAGGGCCACCCGAGGGATGGAATCAAATGCCTTACGAAAGTGTGAAGCAACAATAGACTTTCGTAGAGTGATAGCGAGCCTCCTCATGTTAGTAATAACTGAGAGGGGGGGGGGTGAATCAGTGGCTTCAAAAAATATCCTTCAAACTTTAACCACCAATCAAATACATCTCAGATTATTAAGTCCCTACAAGATGCATGCCAT
>MU225876.1:294798-314738 GCA_018584345.1 Thuja plicata
TCTTCATTCAAAACCCCCTGATTACCCACTTACTTTTATGCATTGTTAGAATACTGAATTATTGTCTCATTTTCTTGATAAGCTCATATAGAATAACTTCATTTTTGCAATAGCATAACTTCAATTTTTAGAATAATGGCATTTAGCAATCATGTTTAGACTATCTCACATCTTTCATTTCTTAGAATAATTATGCATTGTATTACATTTATCATGATAAATCCTTCGTTCTTAGATTGGTCCATAGTTGTGAGACTCTCGTTCTGAGAGCAATTTCAAAAACCCCATCTAGATAGAAGGCAACAGGTCAAATCACGCAGGTAGGCAGGATGAATAACTCATATTTAGTCTTGTTTGTATTTGGTGAAGAAGGACTATGTTGAAGTGTGTGGTTGATTAACAAGGCCAAAATTAACACATACAGTTATGCCCTCTTTTAAGACCTTCTATGATAGGTTAACTCGTGAGCAGTCCAAGCTCAGTCAGATGGATTCTCTTATAGGTTCATAGTCAAAGGCATTTCTTGCCAAGTCATCTCAGGATACACAGAAGCCGAAGCTAAAGCAGATATTTGATTTCTCTTCTCAACACTCTACTGGCCCACCATCTTCTTCTAAGAAGGAGAAACAGAAGAATGAGAACCCTACCTGTTCCTATTGTCAAAAGGGGTCCCATGATGAGTCACATTGTTTTCAGAAGAGATTTGATGGCTATGAGAAATAGATTGTAGATTTTCAAGCTCTCCTTTAGAAGAGCATTATTTCCTCTCCATCCTCTTCCACCTCACAAGGGTCTACTTTTCAGTCTTCTGCCTCATATTCGACATCTGGATAGGATTTTGGACAGGGTCATGCATTACGGGCTTCTGTTGCATCCCCTTCATAGGTCCCTTAGATACCAGATTCAGGTGCTTCTCACCATATGGAATCTTCTCTGGAGATCTTCTCTTCTATTGAGGCTTCTCTTATTCCCCACATTCTCATGAGGAATAACACTATTATGCCAGTCTACAGGAAAGGTTCTATATGCATTCAAGATGGTACATTCAATGATGTATTATATGTTCCATCTCTGTCTATAAACCTTCTCTTGATTTACTAGATTACCCACAGTGGATCAGGGAAGACAGTTGTGTTCACGCCAGATTCAGTCTTCATTTGGAATAGTGTGACAGGTGGCATTGTTGCTACAGGGAAAGTTGATCATTCCACCCATCTCTACACTTTTTGTCACTTTGGTCCACCATCTCCATCATCGGAGCACAACTCTCCTCTTTTGTGAGAGCATCATGTGGTGTAGTCAAGTCACTTGAATCTCTGTGTTGTTCCTAAGACCACTGTTGTGACTGCCACACCACATCTTGTTGAGGATTCTACAGAGGAAACTCATTTCCTCTCTCATGATAGTGTCAGCACACCTGTCATACCACTTGCATTGGGGATTCCATTTCAGGATCCTCGTGTCTTCTCATTTAAGCATTAGCTCGGCCTTCCAGTGACACCTCATCTTTTGAGGTCACCTCTTCAGTGCTCACTTCCTTTCACTCCTTTGTATTGGAGTCATGGTGGTTTGTTCATTGATCTAGGGGTTCTTTCATTCTGGGGGGGCTTTGGAGCCTTAACCCTCTCTCAGGGTGGGGTTGGCAGAACGCATTGTACTCATGGCTTTGAGAGAGTCTCTTGAAGTCATCCTTTGTCTTTTTGTTTGCTTTTATATCTCTTTTTAGAGAGGAGTTTTTCCCATTGGGTTTTCTCCTTTATCTCTGGTTCACAGAGATTTCCTTGTATTGGGTACCTAATCAGGCCTTGTTGTTGGGACCCATTTCTTGCTTTCATAGCTATGCTAGGTTAGCTTACCTCCTGAGCTTCGCTTAAGGGGGGGTGTTAGAGTACATAGTTTCCTCACTTATTAATTATATCATGTTGATAGTAATTATTAAGTTAGTCGTACTCTATTTTTCACTTAAGTTTTCTCTTAGATTAGCCTTTTCCTTTTTTAGGGTTTCATTCACCTTTAAGGTTGAATGCTTGTATTTTTTTTTGCATACTCTCTGAATAGATTTTTGAGCTCTCACTTTTTGAGCACAGAAGGGTTTCTACTTTTTCTATCTTTTGCTTCATTCTTTGTAACAGGTATTTGCATGCTAATTGGATTGGAAGTCGAAGCTGTATTTATCAGTTTCTACAAGTATTACCTGACAATTAAGAGACTAAAGATGTAAAGGTATATATTTTACTATGGTCGCATAGTCTGCAAATGTCTTAAGATTTCAACAATGTATTCAATGACTTGACAGATCTGTCAGATGCAGAATAAGATAAGATCAACGGTAGTTGCCGAGTCTCTATAAAATTTGCACAGAGTAAAAATGTTCTCACGACAATGAGATTAAGCTTTAGTCGTGTAGTCTCTAAATTGAATTTAAAATGAAATGATAAAATAAAGTTTCATAGGCTTTGTCGCTAAGTCTCCAAAGGAAATATTAAAGAACAATTTTATTTAGCGATTAAGTGACTAGGGGTTGTCACGGGGTCTTGTAAAAGAAAAGAAGCATTCAGAGACTTAGCGATCAGAGTTTAATATATGAAAAAGCAACTGTAGTCACAGGGTCTCCAAAAAAACTTAAAGTTAGGCTATTCTTCTAGCGACTTAGATTATTTTGGTCGCGTGATCACCAGGAGTAAACTATAGTTAAGCCAAGGTAAAGAAAAACCATGCAGCCCCCAAATCTCTAGAAGAAATTAGAGTTAAGATATTTGATCAGTGACAAGGAGACAATGCATAGTCACTAGGTCGCCAGATATGAAGAGTGATAGTAAATGGCAGTTGTTGACATGACAATATGGAGATTCATCATCCAATTGAAATGCAGAAGATTAATGACTATGTGAAAAAGGTAGCTGAGATGTCTAATAAAGAGCCAATCATATGAAAATGTGATTCTGTTCGAGTTTTATAAGGGTTTTTTTCTAAAATATACTCATTTGAATTTGATTTCCTGTCACATTCATGAGCTACGGCTAGGATTTCAATTAATACCACAATATACAAACTTGAAGGCAGAAGTGATTGATTCCTCAA
Organism: Thuja plicata; assembly: GCA_018584345.1. Lineage (NCBI taxonomy): Eukaryota > Viridiplantae > Streptophyta > Pinopsida > Cupressales > Cupressaceae > Thuja > Thuja plicata. Next base: position 297,880 of record MU225876.1, read on the forward strand.
TTATGAGCTGAGTACTTTGTGAAATTACCATAAATGGATGATCTTAGTTTTATTTTCATTTATCATGCATCTAAAATTTCAGAGCGGGAAGTTTGCTAGGTTTTCTGTGTCTAAGAAGAAAGAATTGTTAATTCAGTGAAGTTTTTATCAATTTCAGGGTGATTATTCAGATTTCAGAGTTCTTGAATTATCTTTAGTGCACAGAGAAGGGTAAGGTGTCCTGGGAGAAGATTTGTTCCAATATCGGTGAAAAGGAAGTGGAAAACATAACAAAATGAGTAAAGCAGTTAGTGTGGCATCTACCAGTGGAAAGAGGGATGATGTTGATGAAGATGCTAAGGGAAAGAGGAACGTCTCTGATGAGTTTTTGAAGCTGTTACCTGGATCTACACAAAACAAGATGGAAAATGCCAACATATTGATAGATGAGTACTGCAATATCAGAGATGCCCAGACACCAGGGTCTACAGGTTTTTCTCTTTACAATTACTTTTATAAGAATGCTGATAAGGCCCTACCAATATCAAACCCTTGGACTAGTGGTTTGGCTAGGTTAATTGTTCCTAATATTTTTGTAGATGTAGACGTGTTTCTAGGTCTAGCAAACCAATATGACCCCTTGTCAAAGACAATTAAAAAGAGTGATGGTATTGCATTATTAATTTTGAATAGAAATTCTTTTATGCAAGCCTTCGGCTTGTATAGTACCATGTCTACTCAGATTAATCTCACAAAGTAGGAGGAAAGATACATGTTACAACCTGGGATTGCTAGGAATCAATTACAAAAACATATCCTTAAAGAGGTCAGAATTCATATTGTCCCTTTACCAGGAACTGCACCTTATTGTTTCAAGGATTTACATTTTTATATCAAATACATTACATATGCTTTATGTAAGGTGCTAGGTAGGGATGGAGGAGCTGAGAAGATAAATGCTAGGATTTTGATGATGGTTTTAGATTTACAATATGTGCATTCCAACACTAGCTATGATTACATCTAATATATCATTGATAGTATGCATGAAGGGTTTGTGGTCATATAGAAGAAGGGTAAAGATCCCAAATTATTACACTATTCTATTTTGATCCATCATCTATTGAATTTTAATTATGGCATCATGGATGTAAACAATTTAAACCCCTAAAAAAATTTTCATGACCGGCCTAATCCTGTCCAATTTTGGATTAAGATATGGAATTTCACTTCCAAGGATTGTGATTTCTGTGGATTTGAGAATTGGATTGTTTACCCTTTGATGCAGAGCTTGGGTGTCAAAAAAAATAGACTTCCAGTGAAGATGTTACAACTGCTGAGACCATGTGAGTATGTTGACAAGTGGGAAGGTGACCACAATTGGGGAGACTTTTATATAGAGGAGAATTTCACTATGATCAGAGTGTATGGATGCTCACATCCCCCCATGTCCTACCATATCATGTACCATCAAGAGTTGCAGCAAAGGAATTTATTTGGCAGCTTTTGTTAACTGATAATGAACACTTTGCACCACATAGGAAGGGGACATTAACCCCTAGGCAGTTCAAGATCTTTCAATTTACAACTGGCAAAGGTGCTATGGATTTAGTAAGTAAATGGTTGGAAATTTTTAAGATGGGAGCAACACTGTATAGATATATCGATCCAGCGGGATTCATTATTGTGTGTGTGATTTTGGTACCCATTAAGAGACACAACACTTCAATAAATTATTACATTAGTGAAAACAAAGGGGTTAGCCAACATATCAATCACTAAAATCGATCTATTGCTTCCTATCTAGGAGTATGAAAAATGACATAATAGCACTCAGATTATGCATATTCCAGTGACAAATACAACCTAAGAACATAAGATTCATATGAAAAGTAATATAAATGATTTGAAAATATGCATGCTAGCTCTAGAAATGAAGTTTACAACAATATAGCTAAGATTTAAGCTAGAAAGCACTATGAAAGTCTTAAACATGAGCAATATGAGATTGCTTCTTCAATTCTCCAAATATGGGCAACATAAGGATGCTTTTAACTTCTCAAAATTAGGAGCATTATAACAATACATTAAAAGACTTAAAATTTTAGGGCCTAAGCAAGTTAAAAGAAAAAGGGCCATTTGGGCTCAAAATCCATCCTATTTATAGGAGAAATGGAGGAAGAGGAGAAGACTCTAGAAGAGCTACCATTAATGAGGGTGTAAGACTCATTAATGAGGTATGGGTGGAAGGAATATGTAAGAGCTATTAATACTTCATTTATGAAATCATTAATGAGGTATGGGTGAGGGTTTAAGAAGCATGGGTGAGGGTTTAGAGTCAAGCCTGACAATGTGGACTTGCGGGAAGGAATCTTGAGATTCCTTGACTCTCTCAAGAAGGTAGAGTTGTTAATCGTTCCTTAATGGAATGTGACAACATTAAGGATAGCTTAGGATTAGGATTAGGTCTTAGGGGATGTGATTAAGAAGATAGAGATGGGAGGAGAGAGAATGAGTGGAGGGGGGATTAGCTAATTAGGGTTAATTAACTAATTAAGAAGAATTAGTATGTGAGAAGGGGTTGGGATGAGTTTGAACTCATGATTGGATATTTGAGATTGGTTAGGTTTGAAGGAATATTCATAAAATGAATTGTTGTAATAACATATTCATTTTAATAATAGGGATTTAATTAATCATTTAAGCCTTTTGATTGTTTTGTAACAATTAATTAGGACTATAGCCAAATTGAATCAATTTAGGCTAGGGGATTGATTTAGCAAGTGATGAGGTAAAAATAGGATTTCATTAATTTCCTTTAAATTAATTACCTTAGCCAGGTATGATTTGAATTGATTGAATTGAATTGATTGGAAATGGCTAAAGTGATTAATATAAATTAGTGATTAGATCACTTAGGAGCTTAAATCTGATTCGAAGGAATTATGCCAATCAATAACAGGGTCATTTGGACATAATTGGGGGTATGATCACACTTAGGGAAAATAGGGTCTATGGTCAGAGCAGACCAAGTTCAGGTGGTTACATTTGCCCCTCTTTGAATTGATGTGCGAGTAGCGCATTGATTTAAAGAAAGTTTTTGATTTTTTACTTTAAAAAGATTAAGAATTCCGTTCTTGGTTGTCAAACGAAATGATGATGAGATTAGTCTCGCACTGGATCAAACTAAACTGATAGAATTGATTTTGAACTTGGTTGTCATCCAAAGATCAATAAAAGATCTTAAAGATACCAATTCTAAACTTGGTTGTCATCCAAAGATTGATAATACTGATTCTGAACTTGGTTGTCATCCAAAAGTTAGTAAGAAGCTACCAAAAGCTTAATAAGAATCTTTTAAAATGAGGAAACACAAGATATCCAGCTTATGAGAACCAAAGCTTTCTATCCAACAGTTCCAACTTAGTCAAGGAAACTATCATGCCCCTAGTTTGTTTGATAACGAAGTCATTTTTGATGTTGTTTCGAGAAAAAATTTGATTGATGATAGTGTGATCATGCCCCCTCAGGAACAAAAGAGAAGGAAAAGAATAAAATTCCTCAGTTGAAAAAAAAATTTCACTTGCACAGAATGGGTAAAATAAGAAAGAATGGATTAGAAGAAGTGAAGAAAGCGGGGGTGTGTTTAAGAGTAAACACACGAATACCAAGTTAATCACATTTAAAAGGTGAGTTTGATTTTGTTCCCGATAGATCAAATATTGCGGGAAGCATGGGTATTAGTAATAAACTTGGATTTTAGATGAATTAAAAATAGAAAGGAGTTTGAGCTCAAATCCTTATGTTGTTCTTTCAAAAATGCATCATGCAAACTCTAAATGCAGCTATATGCAGACCCTTAGGACTTTGTCACTGATTTGTAGATATTGGAATATTTTATCATCATTGGGCACTTTTGGAATGGATACCATCAGATAGTACAACAATCACTAATACCCACTGATATTATGAGAGTATGAATACTATGTTTTATTGAAATGTCAGAAATAGACTTAGGCATCAAGGCATAGAAGCCAGGACAACAAAATAGTCACCTTCCTTTTAATATACCAGATTCTGATTAAGGCAAGATATTGGACCCGTAATGACCTTGAAAATTCATATCCATGGGTACATTATGATTTGTATAACTTAGTGAGAATCTGGATTAGAAAATAGATAAGGAAATTGTTTCAACCTCACTGTAGTTTACACATAACAAAAATTGAGATATATGCGACTATCCACCCATAGTGGCAGCTCTTACCATAAACATCCAAGTTAGGTGAAATTTATAGGATCATTTGGAACAATCACCATACACAGAAAACTAAAAAAACATTATGCCCCCTATCCTTGTGACTCTTTGTCTTTGTGCAGACATCATTGAGAAACTTAAGAAGACATAATAAATTATCAATTGTGAATCAATCAAATAAAATTTATAATTACTTGGATGCCCCTAGTGTAAAACATCATCAGGAAATAAAAAAATTATAAGCAAACCATTATCAAACTGTGTGTTTAAGTAGTACTTGTTCATTGATATGTCAAACATAGTAAAGATTCATTAATCAGAAAATTAGAATACAAGAAATATGGTGTTCCATGTCTGTGCATTGATAGGATAATCCATTCACGTGTGTGATCCAATATAGCCTTGTAGGAACTCCGTTAATGTAAATATCATGTCTAGATATGTGATGTTTGAAAAGATGCCTTGGTTTTGAAAAGTGACATTGTTTTGCATGTATCAAGAAACATTGTGTTCATGAGGCAAACCATGCTAGAGAAACTAGGATGCTAGGAAAGATGCCCCCAGTGTAGAATGAATTATTCCTAAGATGTAAAGATAGACAAATCCCAAGCGAGGATAAGATAGCCATTTAGGAAATGAAGTCAACATTTTAGCACAGGTACAATTGTAAAGGCCTAGTATCAGTAGTGCATTGATAGATGGAGCGCAGAACACAAGTGACGCCTGATTGCTAGGTTTTCACCACTTGGTAAGATCTTTTCTTTCTTTTCGCTACCAAGATGCCTATTTTACCAAGTGCTCATCAAGGCACTTTTCTCTTTTTCAATTTTTTGCTATTTTTGCTTTTTTGAATGTTTTTTTAGTATCAAGGCGCCTGTTTACCAGGTTTTCACCAAGGATACCCTTTCTGTAGGACCTTTTCCATTGTTTTTGGATTTCTTTAGGATCAATTTTCTAAATGTTTTTGGTATTTTATAAAAAAATTTTGCTGTACAGGCTCTGCTAGCCAAACATCAAGCGTAGAACCACTTCAAATGTAGAGTATTGATAGGATCTAGAAGAATGTCTCCCTCAGGTGTAGCTAGTTGATAAACTCTAGTCCCAAAAGTGGCAGTGATAACATAAGGTCCTAGCCAGTTAGGTTCAAATTTTCCTTTCTGCTCCCTGTTAGGCTAGTTCTTAGGATTCTCCTTGAGGATGAGATATCCTACTTCAAATTTGCATGGTTTGACCTTCTTGCTGTAACCTTTGGACATACGTGCTTGATACACTTTGAGGTGATCGAATGCCTGTTGTCTGCGCTCATCTAGTAGGTCTAGAGAATTCACCCTATCTATGCAATACTGCTCATTAGTAATAAGGCCTTGTAAAGATATTCTCAAAGATGGGATTTCAACCTCAATAGGAAGTACTGCTTCAGTGCCATAGACTAGAGAAAATGGCATGGCTCCAGTTGGTGTTCTTATGCTTGTTCTGTAGGCCCATAGTGCCAGATTTAGTTGTAGATGCCAGTCTTTGCCAGACTTGCTTATAGTTCTGTGTAGAATTTTGAGAATATTCTTGTTTGATGCCTCAGCCTATCCATTACCTTGAGGATAATAGATTGAGGAGCAATGTTGAGTAATATGGAACTGTTCACAAAGGTCATCAATGTCTTGATTTTTAAATTGGCCTCCATTGTCTGTTACAATTGAAGAGGGTATCCCGTATCTATAAATAATGTAGTTTAGAATGAACATAGCCACCTGTTTTCCAGTGGCTTTAATTAGCGGCATGACCTCGACCCACTTTGTGAAATACTCAGTGGCCATAATGATGAATTTATGTCCATTTGAGGAGTTGGGATATATTTGTCCAACCAAGTCAGAGGCCCATTGCTGAAATGGCCAATGTGTTATGAAAGGTATAAGTTCTCTGGAAGGAGCATGGATAATATTTCCATGTGTCTGGCACTTAAGACATGATTTTGAAAACTAAATAGCATCTCTCTCCATCGTAGGCCAGTAATAGCCTACTCTGAATAGTTTCTTGGCTAATGAAAAGTCGTTCGAGTGTGATCCACATACACCTTCGTGGACTTCTTTTAATGCTAGATCAGACTCTTCAAGTTCTAAACATCAAAGAAGTGTACCATCAAGACTACATTGATATAGGTTTTAAGTTATGAGGACGTAACATGATGCTATCCTAATCAAGGATCTTTTCTCATTTCTGGATAGATTGGTGGGAATAGTTTGGTTAGAAAGGTAAGCAATGATATTGGAATACCGAGATTGGTTTGGAGTATTCAATGTACATATTACCTGGTATTTAGGGGTGTCAAAGGCAGGATATGATAGTTCTTCCACCAAGAAGTCATAACAGAGTTGATGTTCTTCCAATTGTAACATGGATGCCAATGCAACCATAGCGTCAACAAATTTGTTCTCTAATCTTGGTATCTGCTGGGAGGTGATGAAGACAAAGTATTTCTTCAGGTCATCAACTAGTTGTTTGTAGGGCATCAATTTCTCATCTTTTGTTTGATACTCCTCATTGACTTGATTGATAATTAGTTGGGAGTCACCATACATGTGTAACTCTATGATCTTCCATTCCATAGCTAACATGAGGCCATTGACCAATGCTTCATATTCTGAGATATTGTTGGTGCATGGAAACATCAATTTGTAAGATTTGGGAATCTTGTATCCTTGAGGAGTTATAAATAGGACCCCTGCTCTAGATCCTTGTTGAGTGAATGAACCGTCAAAGTACATCTTCCATGGATATTCAATGAGATGCATGATTGTTTCATCAGGAAATTCAATTAGTAAAGGTTCATCATCCTAGAGTTGTGAATCAGCCAATTGATCTACGAGGACCTGTCCTTTGATAGCTCTCCGTTCTACATATTCAATGTCAAACTCACTTAGAATCAGGACCCATTTTGCCAAACATCCTGTTAATGTTGTTCTGCTCAAAAGATACTTTAGAGGATCAATCTTAGCAATGAGCTTCACTGTATGAGAGAGCATGTAGTTCCTTAATTTTTGTGATGCAAAGATGACTGCTAAGCATGCTTTTTCAATAATACTATAATTGAGCTCATAAGTGACCAGTGTTCTACTAATGTAGTAGATAGCTCTTTCTTTCCTTGTTTCATCTTCTTGTGCTAGTAATACTCCTAGGGATGTAGCTGTAGCTGAAATGTATAGGATTAAGGGTTTTCCATGAAAAGGCACCATAAGAATAGGTGGAGCAGCTAGGTATCCTTTCAATTCTCTGAAGTTTTCTTCACAGTGTTCATCCCATTTGAAGGTAACCCCTTTGTGTAGCAATTTAGTGAAGGGTTGGGCCCTATCTATAAGTTGGGACATGAATCTCCTAATGGAATATAGTCTCCCTTGTAGCATCCTCATTTGAGTGATGTTACATGGAGGATCCATCTCTAGAATAGCCTTTACCTTTGTAGGATCTACCTTGATTCCTTTTGCTAATACTATGAATCCTAAGAGCTTTCCTGATTGGACCCCAAAAGAACATTTCTTTGGGTTAAGCCTAAGTTGGGATTGTTCCATCTGATCTAATATCTTTCTTAGGTCAGCAATGTGAGTACTTCTTTCTTTGGATTTAGCCAATGTGTCATCTACATAGTCTTCCATGTTCTTGTGCATCATGTCATGGAATATTGTTGTCATGGCTCTTTGATATGTTGCACCGACATTCTTTAACCTAAAAGGCATGACATTCCAACAAAAGGTGCCCCATGCACATGTGAATATGGTTTTCTCTTGATCCTTAGGGCAAATTTTTATTTTATTATAGACAGAGAATCCATTCATTAATGAATACATTTGGTAGCCTGCTGTAAGGTCTATGATCATGTCAATGTTTGGTAGAGGGAAATCATCTTTTGGACATGCTTTGTTCAAGTCTCTGAAGTTCATATAGATCTTGATAGATTTATTAGATTTAGACATGGGGACCACATTGGAGATCCATCCTCCATAGGCAGTGACCCATATAAATCCAACTTTTAACAACTTTTCTAGCTCCGCTTTTACCAACAATGCAACATGAGGATGCATTTTTCTAAGTTTTTTGCTTTATGGGCTTGATCCTGAGAGCTATAGATAAGTGGTGCATGATGAGATTAGGATCTAGCCCTGGCATATCTATATAAGACCATGCAAAGTTAATCTTCTTCTCTTTTAGGAACCTGTGAACTGTACCTTCTCTTCTTCTGATAAAGAGTGTGCAAGGTGAACTATTTGAGGATTTTCAATAGTGCCCAAATTTACTGGCTATGTTGGTTCAATTAGTACCGAAGATATTTTATGAAGGTGTTTAGGGAGGATATCAAGAGTCTCATCCTTTGGCACCTCAAAGAGGTTTTCACAATCGGATACATCTTTTTTCTTTACTATTTTTGGATCTGATACTGCCATAGAGTGGTTTTCACCATCAGTCTGCTTTTTCTTTTTATTTTTCAGTTTGTGACTAAGAAACTTGATATACTCCTATGACATGTTCTCGCTCCTTGCTTTGGTGGAAGAAGGGTAAGGTTCAAAAACATTGAGATAACTAGCTAGGTTGTGGTCATTAGAAAAGTCAAGGATAGGAGTAGGACCTATTTCAGTCCAATCAATGAGGTCTGGAAGTACCAATGTTAGGGAGTCAGATTCTAGGAAGGACAACATCGTGTTAGCATCAAGACCATTAACTGACATGACACAGTTTGTTAAGTTAATTTCTTCAATATTTAGATCAATAAGAGTGAGATCATTGTTAAAAGGGTCATTGTTAGTCATATGCGGACCAAAATCTAGTTACTCGTCAGTAGAAGTCTCATCATCATCTCTTCATAAAAGGAGGCTTCTTGCTTGTAGCTTATGAAATTCTTCTAGATGTTGGTTGTATTCCCAGTTCTGGTCTCTTTGCCAATTTTTTTTGGTCCTCTTGCTTGCTTTGTGCCTAAAAATAGAAGTCTCTCAGTTTTATGTGTCTTCTCTCTGTTGAAATCTCCTAGTTTTTAGGTTAGAACCCATTTAAAAAAATTGCAAAGCCTCGAAACCCTAGGTCATGTTTATTAGGCAAAATTGAGAAAAACCCTTAAATTTTTTATCTCACTTCTATTTTGGCATTACCTTTTTGAGTTCACTTAAGTCATGTGTTAAAATGCCTGGTTGCCTAGTCGCATGATCCGGATGACATATTCCTTTGTTCCTAGAGACTTGGCGATTACCTTATGTCAGGATGTCTCTAAAATATTTTGAATAATCCTTTTGCTTTTGGAGACTTGGCAGAGCCCTTCAGTCGCGTAGTCTCTAAATGAGAAGACAGGTTAGAAATATGTGACGGGGCCCATAGACAAGTCACGGTGTCATGAGAAAAGAATCAGCAGTTAACAATTTGTCATGAGACTTGGTGATTTCTTCATATCACGTAGTCGCTAGATTGGCCCACAGTTAAGTAAGAAGTACACAGTCAGTCACGTAGTCTCCAGAAAGAATGGCAGTTAAGAGAAAATGACTGAGACTTCACGACTAGCTGTATGCAGTTTGAAAAGAAACACAGTCGGGTTGTCGCTAGATTGAGATAACTGAGTTAGCTTTCCATTTAGCAGTGCAGAGATGAGTATTAAATGAGACACATGTCCAAAGGTAAGTTGATTAAATAATCTTGTCATATGGTCTCTAGATGGAAAAATACTATTTAGTGACTAAGAGACTAAGTATAAAAGCCTTTATTGTCGTGTGGTCTCCAGAAGATTTGAAGGTATGATATATTACTCAGCGATTTAACGGAGGCCGTCAGATGCAATGATTCAGAGATCCTATGGTGGTCGCCAAGTCTCCAAATAAAAGGTCCCAAAGGAAAAGGTACTCACAACTTAGAGATAAGGGTATGTCCAATGGTTTCCAGATGAGCCGAAGGGTAAAAGGTAGTCACGTTGTATCTAAAGGGTAAGTCACTTAACATTGGTATTCAGTGATTAAGCGACTAAAGGTAGTCATGTGGTCTCATAAGGAAAAGTAAGCATTCAGTGACATGGAGATAACCGTGAAGGTTAAGAGTAATGGTTAGTCGCAGAGTCTCCAAGTAAAACATGAGTTAAACTTTTCTTCCAGTGACTTTGATTTACATAGTCGCGTGATTGCTAGAAGTAGACTATGGTTAACTAAGACGAGGAAAGTTTCATTGTCGCTAAGTCTCCAAAAGAATTAGAGGTTAAAGACTTGGGTTAGCGACAAGGAGATCATACACAGTCGCGTAGTCACTTGATATGAAATCATAGGAAAGGGCGGTAGTGTCTGACATAACGACATGAGTCATTTAGCGTCCAATGACAAGCTTAGATATTGATTACTATGCAAAAGGGGTAGCTGAGATGTATGACAAAGAACCAATCACAGTGAAACATGTCATCACATTCAAATTTTATAAATTTTTGCACATATATGAATTTGATTTTCTGTCACACTCAGAGGCTACGGCTAGGTTTTCAATTAATTCACAACATGCTAAATTGAAGACATGAATTGATGATTTTCAAAATGATGCACTATGTACTTTGAATAATTACCATAAAGAGTTGATCGAGGATTCATTTTAACTTACCTTGCTTTCAGAATTTCAGAGCTAAGAAGTGTTAGGTATTCTAAGAAGAGAGAAGAAGCTAGCAAAGTTGCAAAATATTCAGTTGATCAGGAGGCTTTGATTTTCCAAGAGTTGTGCATAGAGGAGTAAGGTGAGTCTTGGGAGTAGATTTGTCTCAATATCAGTAAAGAAGAAGGGATTCAAATACAGCAAACATGAGCAAAGCAGTCAGTGTGGCTTCTACTAGTGGGAGAAGTCAGGATGCAGACGAAGAGTCCAAGGGGAAACATAATTTCTCAGATGAATTCCTCAAATTATTGCCAGGCTCAACTCAGAACAAGAGGGAAAATGCTAATCTACTTAAAGATGACTACTGTGATATCAGAGATGCTGATACTCCAGGGACAACAGGTTTTCCCCTTTTTAATTACTTTTTAAAGAATTTTGATAAACCTATCCCAGTATCAAACCCTTGGGCCTATGGTTTAGCTAAATTGATAGTTCTTGATGTCTACATAGATGTAGATTTGTTCTTAGGCCTCGCCAGTCATTATGATGTCTTATCTAAGACAATTAAGAGGGATGATGGCACTGCCTTGCTCATCCTAAATAAAAATTCATTCATGCAAGCTTTTGGCTTGTATAGTACCATGTCCACCAAAATTGACATGACTAAGCATGAAGCAAGGTATAATTTGAAGCCGGGTATTGCAAGGGAAACATTACAGAAGCACATGTTCAAGGAAGTGAGAAAACATCTTGGTCCTATATTTGGGACAAGCCCTTACTACTTCAAGGACTTGCATTTTTACATTAAGTACATTGCCTATGCCCTATGTAGAGTGCTAGGGATAGATGGGGAAGTAGATAAGATCAATGCCAGGATATTGATGATGGTGCTAGATTTGTAGGAGGTGCATTCTAGCACTAGCTATGATTATATACAATATATCATTGACAAGATGCATGAGGGATTCATAGCCACTCAAAAGAAGATGAATGATCCTAAGGAGAAGGAGCCCAAGCTCTTACACTACTCCATCCTCATGCATCTCCTGTTGCACTTTAATTTTGTAATCATGGATGTGAGTAATTTGACCCCTCAGAGGTTCTATCAAGATGGACCTAATCCTATCCAGTTCTGGATAAAAATTTGGAATTATACATCTAGGGATTGTGATTACTGTGCATTTCAGAATTGGATTGTATATCCAAAAGTACAGAGTCTAGGCATCAGTAGGACAAGGATCCCTATTAAGATTATGCAATTGTTAAGGCCTTGTGATTACTCGGATAAATGGGAGGGAGACCATAATTGGGGAGATTTATTCTTAGAGGAGAACTATACCATAATAAGGGTGTATTGATGTATACATCCACCTCATGTCTTGCCTTACCATGTGCCTGCAAGAGTTGTTGCAATGGAATTTGTTTGGCAGTTGTTGTTAATAGACAATGAGCACTTTACATTACACAGAAAGGGGACCATAACCCCTAGATAGTTCAGAATCTCATATTTTACTATTGGAAAAGGTGCCATTGATGTAGTTAGCCAGTGGTTAGAAAGTTGTAGAATGGGGACAACCTCATATAGATACATTGATCCTAAAGGTTTCATGGCAGGAGTCAGAAAATTGTATACTCCTACAATTCCCAATACAAATGTTCATTGTGAATGTATTGAGGAAGATGCAACAAGGAATATTCTTGATGAAGATTACATCAAGACAAGGAGAACAAGGATCCAGCAGTTGCTGAACCTTGAAAAGAAAATTTAAAGAAATAGGTTGGATTTTGGAGGTTTTTACCCTGACTTGCCATATTTTGACAAAATAAAAGCCATGATTGATAAATTTTATGTGCTTACTGAACAATTGGAAATGGTTCTTGATAAGAAAGGTTCTCAGGAGCTAGATCATTCAGAATCTGAGTATGATAGTGGTAGTGATAGTGACTATGCCTGTCCTACCAGATATGTTCAACCTCAGCAAGATGTTACTGAGATACCATAGTTGCAAGGTACTGAAGGCCATATTGTAGACCTAACAGAGGCCACACAACCTAATGATGTAGAGGAGCCTTTAGCTAAAAGGAAAAAGGTGGAAATAGGCCAACCTTCAGTTGAAAGGCAAGAAAAGAAAAAAGATAAAGCAAGTGCCTTAGTGCCTGGGACTAGGTTATATGATCATAACTTGAGAAAGTTTATTAGGGAGGGCAAGAAAAAGCAACCTGATATGGAAGAGAATGTTGAATTTCCCCTTAAAGCTGGTGTTGATGAAAGGTTGTTACATCAGCAATAATTTCTAAATGATGATAATTTCGTTAAGACTAAGGAGTTTAAGGACTTCCTAAGGTGGCATAAAAAGGAGAAAATTAGAGCTCAGTTAACTATTGATGGGGAGGAAACTGTAACAAATGAGGCCCTAATAGCCCTACAATCATATGACCCAGATAGTGAGGACATCTCACCTGATGAAGCTAGAAAAATGGTATTGGACAGTGGCATATTGCTTGCTGAGGGTTGGGATTTGGCTTCTGCCTTCATGATTGATCAAATAAGAAAGAAACCAGATTTGAAGATGTCAAGTGAAATGCAAATAGGGGATATGATTAAAGGATTTGGGTATAGCCCAAAATCTCAAGCCTTTGCAATGTGGAACCTTTTCCCTAAGGACTAGAAGCCTCAGCTAGTAAATATTCAAGAAAATATGGTGGGCAATCAAATGGTTTGGTCTATACAGAATACAGGGGATTTGGAAATATCCCAGATCATGACACATTGGGCACACTTGAATGAGGACAAGACAAAATAGTTGTCTGACAAGTGTAACATGCTGATAGAGGAGACTAGTGCATTGGCTAAAGACTGAGAATTATGCCATATCCAGATGCATCAACAAGATTAGGTAATCAAGAGACTAATGAAGGATTTAGAAGAGAATCCTGATGTGATGTATGTGCCTGTGAAACCACAGCCTTTGCAAATTGAAGAAAAAGCAAAGTCAGAAGAGGTGGTTGAGAAGGAGGATATAGGACAAAAGAAGAATGAAGTATCCTTGAATGCATTAAGGGGAATTCTACTACATAGGATTGAAGCCTTGAAGGATAAGACTGATGTTATCCTTAATGCCTATAACAAATTGCCAACTTTGCATGCTGAGGTCATGGGGTATCTTGTCATATTAAACCCCTATTTTACCAAATGGTCTACCAGAATGCAGTTGTTTGAAAAGATTGCATCTTTGCAAACCCTAAGATCAGACTTACCAGAGATAGTAATTGAGGTGGAAGATGGGATCAAAAAGGTTAATATTTCTCTCTCATTCTTTAAGGGCAAGTTGAATCAAATAGAGGTGAAATTGAGCCTCTTTGCTATAGATTTCAATAGATTTGTTCCCTCCCTTAGAGGAGAAGATGATCAGGTAAAGGCTTTAGATGTCTGGGGGAATGAATTTGATAGCAAGATGTCTAAAAATGAGGCATTTATTTTAGGATCAGATGTGGACATTGAGGGTTTTAATAAGATTTTAGATGAGGCTTTCAAGGTAGAAATTGATATGAATAAATTTCTATTGGATGTTAAGAACATCACTGATGTTAGATGGGAGAGGCAAAAGGCACAAGTAAAAGCCACCCAAGACTTCAAGTGGCCAACCGATGATGAAGTGACAGCATGGGAACTGATCACTAGGCCCAAGAAAAATAAACCCATGGTGGAGGAAGAAATCATGGATGACGAATAAAGGTGAACATTTGCCACCTCACTGATGAGTATGAAGAATGTTAGTTATTACTAAAGAAAGGTAGGTGAGCATGTAAATATGGTCACCCAAGTTTGACATAAATGATACCAGCTACCATGAATAATATCAGAATGAAGTTGCCAGATCGGGTGAAGAACAAAGAATATCTAATTTCATCTTTTGACTTTGTCTTTCCACCGCTTCTTTCTCCTCTTTGTCATTTCTATAGTTTTAGGGTTAGGTTTTATGAGACCATCCGAAGCTTGTAGCATCCTTTTGAAAAGAATTCCAAGATGGTTAAGACCTATAAATAGTAAAAAAGGTTGTAATTGTAAGGGAGATGAAATATATTGTAAAATCAGACTTTCTAAATTTGTGTCTGTGTTTTCAAGCTTCAAATATTTTTCATTTATGAAAGAAGGATCATATCAATAAAATACGGTGCAATTTTACTCTTCTCTATTGTTGTCTCTTTATTTCCTATGTATGCTTTTTTATGCTTAAGGTTGTAAGGCAGTCTAAAGTATATTTGTTACAAGGTAACTATTTAATTACTTACAAGTTTCTTTCATGTAAAGAACTAAGTTTTGTGAGTGGTTTTAGGGAGCATATCAGTATTTAAAGATTTGATATAGTATTTTAGAGGTAACTAGATAATTTGTAAGGTAGTTTATCTGAATTACATGTAGGTTGTAAGGCATCTTACAGTGTTTTGTTTATATGAGACTTGGGCTTATTGACTCTGTAACCCAAAGGATAGGCACTGATCTAGGTATTAGTTTGATAATCTATCATCATCCAAGTTTTCAAAACTATTCAAAATTATTTCAATCAAAATATTTCTGTTACTAAAAAAAAAGACTAAACTTAGTAAGGACTCATGTCAGCAGGACAACGTCCATTTTAGTGATTCCTTGAAGAGTGAATCATTAGGTTATCCCTCCTAAAAGAAAAAGGAAGAAGGATGTAAATCCTTGTCTCATTGGTTCATATTATCAAAACCATAGCCTGGCTTATAATACTCTGTTTCAAATTAATCATTGCAATCTCTAAAGTATTCTATAAGTTGTTACAGTAAGGTTTTGGGTGTATAGCCAGTGAATGAATTAATCCACCAAATACATAGGCTGAAATATCTGTAATCTTTAAAAGGTAATACCTGCCTGAGTCTGTGGAGCTCAAAAATGAAGAAGGATATTATCCAATCCTTAGAAATTAGCCTTTTTCTTGCCTGAAAGAGGTTGCATTCAAGTATATGAGGTATACTATCATCATTAGGTAAGTGTTACAAGAAAAAGTGCTACCAAATTGGTGACTCTGCTGGGGAATAGAGATTTTAAAGTCTTGTTAAGAATTTGCAGAATATCTCTTGCCCAAGTAATCAGAAATCTCTGGCATTTAAAAGTTTAACTTGTTTACAAATCATACTTGTGGTTATTAATAAGGCACCCATTGATAAGTATTCATCCCAAGTTATTGGGTGGCAACTCTAAAAGGAAAATCTCTGAGATTAGTGCAAAATAAATAAATGTCTTTCAGAATGAATACTAGATCAAGGGTAAGAACTGATCCTGAAAGGGTACTACATGAGGGAATTCCATCATCCTCAAGAATAGGAGTATCTTGGAGGAAAAAGAGAAATCAATTTAGTATGGATGAAACCTCTTTAAAAGGTAAAGAGGTTAATATCAGGAGAGATATTAATACCAATCAGAATTCTCATGATGGAAATACTTTAGAATATGAGGAGGCTACTAAAAGAGTATTAGAAACACCCACAGTCACTTCTACTTCAAATGAGAGAGAGAGGATATTACTACACCTAGTTCAGGTTCAAAAGACGCCCCTTCTGATATGCTAGCAAATGAAGAGAAGTTCATTTTGAAACAACTTGCCTTGGTTCAACAAATGAAAAAGGAAAGAGAAATAAGAAAGAAAAAGAATGATCATAAGGATCTTGATAACAATAGAAAAACACCTTCAAAATATCAAAATATGAAAGATACAAAGAGGTCCCAGAAGGATCAATAAATACCATTCACTCATAAAGATTCTACTTTACAAATAAATAATGGTAAACAAAAGATGAGTGAACATAGAGATCAAGAACCTAAAGTTCTGAAGCCTTTGGTAGAACAAATGTCTAAGTTAGAAATTGATTTATAAAATATGAGAATTGAAAAAGAAACCATGGAAAAAATGTTGGAAAAGGCACAAATGGAAGCTGCAACAATTGAAATGAAGAAAAAGATAGATTTTTTGCAGTCTTCAAAATATTCTCATACTGGACTAGAGAA
>MU225876.1:339294-362431 GCA_018584345.1 Thuja plicata
TATTTAATTTAATTTTCAATTAATTAAATACCCTATATTTAATAATTAATTGCAATAATATTCAATTAAATAAATAACATGATATAACACCCACATAATCACATCAAGCACCTGAAATCAAACACATGCAAAATCAAACATGCTCAAGGAAATGGATACTCGAATTCCTATCACCTATACGAATTCGGTCAGGGTAGTCAAAACAGATACTTGTCCACTAACTAGGACAATTTGGTTTAGGATAGGATTTTGCCTTGAAAACTATCTCCCCTCTCTTACCATTGAGATTAATGTGATAGGGCACGCTCACTCCTGCCAATTTAGGGAAGACGTAGCCCGGTACTTGCAAACCTGTCATCACCAAGATGAACATACATACATATATCATATGGAAAACAATGGTTGAGACCAGGTTATCGTGTGGACCTCACCAAAGCAAGTAACTAAGACTTTGTCCCATACAATACCAAGCACATCAAACAGTAATGAAAACATACAATGATCCATGTGCATATAAATCTAAGGTTAGTATTGTCAGAAACCATAATCAAAATGAAATCCTAAAATATACATAAGCATCATTAAATAACCATAAATCACATATACACAAAAGATACAATATGATAATAATGGATCAATAACATACTAAAAAGTAACGCATGAATATCCTTAAAATCACCTAAAAGAGCTAACACATACATACTATGGTCTAAAAGAGATCATAAACTGACACAGACAGACAAACAAAGGGGTAGGTATTACATGTTGACCCATTTTTTCTTTCACTAATAATTAATGGAAAGATGCTAAAAAATTGTATGATTGATTCAGGAGCATCTAATACTGTTATGCCAGTGGACATTATGAGTTCAATGGGACTACAGGTTGATACTCCTCATGGGAGATGTCAAGCAATGGACTCTAGAGAAGTCCCTGTGATTGGTACCATTGAGGCTATGCCTTATAAATTAGCCATATGTCTTAATGTGATAATGACTATGAATGTTCTTGTTGTTGATATACCAACACATTATGGCATGCTGCTGTCAAGAAAGTGGAGTGCTTCAATGGGAGGTAGTATACAAAGTGATTTATCATATGCTACTTTTAACATTACTAGAGATAATGTTAAGGTGTCAAGGGAGGGTAGAACTCCACACATGATAGAAAGGTTTGAAGACACTAACAATAAGTGTTGCATTGATATGGATATGGAAAATTTCAGGATACAAAAGAGTGAACTTTATTATCAGAATGAAGAGGTTGATCCTCTGAATAAAGAGTTGACTGTACAAGGTGATGGATTTTGGAAAATGTATTTTGATGGGGCTTGATCAAAAGAAGGATCAGGGGCAGGTGTATTACTGATATCTCCATCAGGTACAACTTTTAAGTATTCCTTTTTATTAGCCTTCTAATGTACAAATAATACTACAGAATATGAGGCTTTGTTTTTAGGGCTTGAAATTGCCATCAAACATGGGATTAAATGTTTAAAGGTTTATGGTGATTCTGAATTGATGGTAGCTCAAGTTATATCCAAATATGCAGTAAAAAATGATAGATTAAAAATGTATAAGTATGCTATTTGGGATCAAATTGAAATGTTTGATGCCTTTGATATAAGCTGGATAGAAAGGTCAAAGAATATAATGGCTGATTTTTTAGCAAATGTTGCTCTAAAAACTGATGATTTGACCTTACATGGGGTGTCAATACTAAAATTCAAGACAAGACCAATTGTTCCAGATAACATTTACAACTGGCAGGTTTTTCAGGATGACCTAGATATTCTAAGATTTATTCAATGTCTAGACCATTATGAGAACTAGAGTATAGATTGTAATACTTTGCTAAAAAGAAATGATGGAAAAGACTATATTTTGGGAAATAAGCTTGTCTAGTTAAGTTCTAATCAGATTCCTAGGGGTCTGGTTGAGCTCGAAGCCTTGTTTAGTAGTCAACATAGTGATTCAACAAAATTAAGCAATGCCAAGGTTGAGGATTTGAAGGAAATAAATTTAGGATCTGAAAATAGTCCTCAAGTTGTTTGCAGTGGAAAAGGTTTAGAATCTCATATAAGGACAAATTTGATCAAACCATTAAGAAAATATAAACATGTCTTTGCCTGGTCATATGAGCATTTGAAAGCCTATAGAGAGGATCTTTTTTGACATGAAATCCCACTAAAGTCAGATGTGAAACCATTTAGGAAAAAATAGAGGCCTATTAACCCCTTGTTGGCTCCTAAGATGGAGCAAGAATTAATGAAGTTAAAAGATGTTGGGATAATCCAGCCAATAAGACACTCAACTTGGGTACCAAATTTGGTACCAGTCAAAAAGAAGAATGGTGATATGAGACTGTGTGTGGACTTTAGAAATTTAAATATTGCTTTAGTGAAAGATAATTATTCCTTGCCTAATATGGAAGCAATGTTACACCAGGTGACCGATTGTGAGTTGTTGCCTATGATGGATGATTTCTCAGGTTATAACCAGGTCTTAGTTAAAGAATCAGAACAGTACAAAACTGCATTTACCACTCCATGGGGAATCTATGTTTATATCAGAATTCCATTTGGATTGATAAATGCAGGAGCAACTTTTCAAAGGGCCATGGATGTTGCTTTTAAAGAATTCATTGATTTATTTATGGTCATTTATCAAGATGATTTAACTGCATATTCTAAGAGAGCTAAGGATCACTCTGAGCACCTAGGTAAAATTTTTAATAAAGCTTAGAATATGGTGTTTCACTGAATCCCAAGAAATGTCATTTTGTAGTACAAGAGGGAATGTTGCTTGGACACATAGTGTCTAAGGAGGGGGTAATAATAGACCATGAAAGAGTGGAAGCAATTCAGAAATTTATTGCTCCAAAGAACCTAAAAGGAGTAAAATCTTTCTTAGGAAAGATTAATTTTGTCAGAAGGTTTATAGAAAACTTTGCAGAGATTTTTAAACCTATTGTAAAGTTGCTAAAGAAAGATGTAAAATTTATTTGGAATGAAGAAGCCCAACAGGAATTTGAGAAAATAAAGAAAGTAGTACAAGAGGCTCCAGTTCTAATATCTCTAGATTATAGTAAGCCCTTTTCTCTATTTTCATTTGCATCTTATCATACAATTGCTATTGTTTTACTACAAAAAGATGGACAAAGATTTGAACATCCAATTTCTTTTTATAGTAAATCTCTACAAGCTACAAAACTTAATTATGAGATTATGGAAAAGAAGGCTTATGCTTTGGTAAAAGCTGTAAAGTCTTTTAGGCCATATTTGGTCTGTGCTCAGATACAAGCATATGTTCCTCACTTAGCAGTGAAAGATATTCTTACACAGTCAGAAGTTACTGGTAAGAGATGTAAATGGATAACCAGAATTCAAGAATTTAACCTTGAGATCCATATTACAAAGTTGGTAAGAGTTCAGGGTCTAGAAAAACTCATGATAGAAGAAAACTTGGATTTAGTACAAATATATCATACAGAGATAAATGATAAAATTGTTACAAGCATAGAAAGGTAACCATTTTATACTGATATTGTGTTTTTCCTGAAAAATGCCAAGTGTCCTGATCATATGACAGAAAATAAAAAAAAAAATCTGAAATTGCAAACCCAAAGATACACTTTGATTCAAGGAGACTTATATTGGAAGGATAAGAATGGTGTATTGCTGTTATGTCTAGATAAATACC
Organism: Thuja plicata; assembly: GCA_018584345.1. Classification (NCBI taxonomy): domain Eukaryota; kingdom Viridiplantae; phylum Streptophyta; class Pinopsida; order Cupressales; family Cupressaceae; genus Thuja; species Thuja plicata. The sequence continues at coordinate 342,996 of MU225876.1, forward strand.
AAGCTGAAAAGGTTTTAAGTGAAATGAATGCAGGAGAATGTGGAGGTCATTTTTCTGCTAAAACTACTGCCCACAAGATTTTAATGGCTGGGTACTATTGGCCCAGTTTATTCAAAGATACCTATGAATATGTCAGAAAGTGTGAGCCTTGTCAAAGGTTCTCAAATAAGCTTAAATTTTTAGGAGCTTTGTTGTTAAACCTAGTGAGTACTGAAGCCCCTGTTACTATATGGGGAATTGATTTCATTGCTGAATTTCAAGAGAAATCTAGTGGGGGACACAATTGGATACTTGTAGCCATAGATTATCTTACCAAATGGATTGAGGCCATTCCTACAAAAAAGGCAACAAGTAGGGTAGTCACTGAATTTTTAATGGAAAATATTATGACTAGATTTGGTGTACCTTCTAAATTAGTAATGGATAATTCCATGAGTTTTAGATTAGAAGAAATGACAAATTTCTATGAGAAATATGGGATTACAATATCATATTCATCCCCATATCATCCATAAGAAAGTGTACAAGCTGAGTCTAGTAATACAACTATATTGAAAATATTGAAAATAACTCCTGAAAAGAATAAAATGGCATGGCATACTAAATTAAAGATAGCACTTTGGGCTGATAGAATAATAATTAAAAGAACAACAGGCAAGTCTCCATTTGAGCTGGTATATGGATTACAGTCAAGAATGCCTATCAATAATTTGTTACCAGTATATCAGTTTATACAAGAAGAATAGTTAGATGTTTCTGACACTATGCAAAAAAGAATGATCTAGTTGGTAGAGTTGGACGAGACAAGAAGAAATAGCCAGAAAGAAAAAATTAAGTTACAACAGAAGATGAAATACATGTTTGACAGAAGGGCTACTAAAAGAAAATTCCAACCAGGTGAGCTAGTTCTTCAGTGGAATGCAAGAGTAGAAGATAAAGGAAAACATAAAAAAATTGAGACTTTATGGCTTGGACCATTTGTTGTCTCACAGAGCTTTGGAAAAGATTCCTACCTATTGAAGAATATGAATGGAGAAGATTTTGAGTTGCCTATGCATGGGCAATTTCTCAAGCCCTTTTTTAGTTAAGAATCAAAGTTCATGCATAAGTAAGTATGTGCCATATTGTAAATAATTTCCTTCAGCTGTGAGTTTCTCTTCTGTAATAGGTGAGTCGGCTTTGTTTCTCATTTTTTTTGATGTGGTCTATAACCATAGATTCTGTGGTTCTTTTACATAAACTATGTTTAGTCAATCCTCAGATAGAGCCATTGTTGGTTGTATTCCCAGATCTGGTGTTTACCCTAAATTTTTTTTGAAATCTTCATGACTGAAAAGTGCACAAATTCTGAAAATATGTCCAAATCTATAGGGTCACTAAGAAAGTTCCATGTTTTTAGGTCAAAATCCATAGAAATGGTAAAAAACTCTATCTTAGGTTTCATTATATGCAAAAGTGTAAAAAAACCCTAGATATGTTAATCAGGTTTATGTTTTCGAGTTACCTTTTTGGAAGCCTAAGTCATGTGATTTTTAAGATTAGTCGCCCAGTCTCCTAATGTTAAACAAATATTCCATTTTATAAGGAGACTTAGTGATTCAATTTAGTCAGGATGTTTCTAAAAGGAAAAGAATATACCTTATAAGTCATGAGACATAGCGATAGGCTTTTGTCGCGAAGTCTCCCAATGGAGAAAATATGATCTGGTGACATGGAGACAAAAGGTTAAGTCGCGATGTTGTGCAATATATCCTGTAGTCAGTAGATTATCACGAGACTTAGCGATTCCTTCAGTCTTGGAGTCACCAAATTAGAACATAGTTAATGATGAGTTAAAAAGCTTCAGTCACAATGTCTCCAGATAAAAGGTCAGTTAAGTAAAAGGTTTAGAGACTTGGTGACAAACTACAGATTAAAATGAAATATATGGTGGTTGGGTAGTTTCTGGTCAAACTTGATAAGTTAGCATTCTTCTAGCGACTTGGAGACAAACAACTAAAGATGAGACACATGTCCAAAATGAATAAAGAAAAAGGCATCAGTCGCGTGGTCTCCAAATGGAAAAGTATTACCTGGCGATTAAGAGACTAAAGATGTAAAGGTATATATTTTACTATGGTCACATAGTCTCTAGATGTTTTAAGGTTTCAAGAATGTATTCAGTGACTTGACGGAGCCGTCAAATGTAGAATAAGATAAGATCAATGGTAGTCACTGAGTCTCTATAAAATTTGAACAGAGTAAAAATGTTCTCACGATAATGAGATGAAGCTTTAGTCATGTAGTCTCTAAATTGAATTTAAAATGAAATAATAAAATAAAGTTTCATAGGCTTTGTTGGTAAGTCTCCAAAGGAAATATTAAAGAGTAGTTTTATTCAGCGATTAAGCGACCAAGGGTTGTTGCGGGGTCTCGTAAAAGAAAAGAAGCATTCAAAGACTTAGCGATCAGAGTTTAATAGATGAAAAAGTAACTGTAGTCACGGGGTCTCCAAACAAACTTAGAGTTAGGGTATTCTTCTAGCAACTTGTATTCTTTTGGTCGCATGATTGTCAGGAGTAAACTATAGTTAAGCCAAGGTAAAGAAAAATCATGTAGTCACTAGATCTCTAGAAGAAATTAGAGTTAAGAGATTTGATCAGTGAGAAGGAGACAATGCATAGTCGCTAGGTCACTAGATATAAAGAGTGATAGTAAATGTCAATTGCTGACATGACAATATGGAGATTCATCATCCAATTGAAATGAAAAATATTAATGACTATGTGAAAAAGGTAGCTGAGATGTCTGATAAAGAGCCAATCATATCAAAATGTGATTCTGTTCGAGTTTCATAAGGGTTTTTTCTAAAATGTACTCATTTGAATTTGATTTCCTGTCACATTCATGAGCTACAGCTAGGATTTCAATTAATACCACAACATGCAAACTTGAAGGTAGAAGTGATTGATTCCTCAATTATGAGCTGAGTACTTTGTGAAATTACCATAAATGGATGATCTTAATTTTATTTTCATTTATCATGCATCCAAAATTTTAGAGCTATAAGTTTGCTAGGTTTTCTGTGTCTAAGAAGAAAGAATTGTTAATTCAGTAAAGTTTTTATCAATTTCAGGGTGATTATTTAGTTTTCAGAGTTCTTGAATTATCTTTAGTGCACAGAGATGGGTAAGGTGTCTTGGGAGAAGATTTGTTCCAATATCGTTGAAAAGGAAGTGGAAAATAGAACAAAATGAGTAAAGTAGTTAGTGTGGCATCTACTAGTGGGAAGAGCGATGATGTTGATGAAGATTGTAAGCGAAAGAAGAACTTCTTTGATGATTTTTTGAAGCTGTTACCTGGATCTACACAAAAAAAGAGGGAAAATGCCAACATATTGACAGATGAGTACTGTAATATCAGAGATGCCCAGACACCAGGGTCTACAAGTTTTTATCTTTACAATTACTTTTATAAGAATGCTAATAAGGCCATACCAATATCAAACCCTTGGACTAGTGGTTTGGCTAGGTTAATTGTTCCTGATATTTTCATAGATTTAGACTTGTTTCTAGATCTAGCAAACCACTATGACACCTTGTCAAAGACAATTAAAAAGAGTGATGGTACTGCATTATTAATTTTGAATAGGAATTATTTTATGCAAGCCTTCGGCTTGTATAGTACCATGTCTACTTAGATTAACCTCATAAAGCAAGAGGAAAGATACAGGTTACAACCTAGGATTGCTAGGAATCAATTACAGAAACATATCCTTAAAGAGGTCAGAAATCATATTGTCCCTTTACCAGGAACTGCACCTTATTGTTTCAAGGATTTATATTTTTATATCAAATACATTGCATATGCTTTATGTAAGGTGTTGGGTAGGGATGGAGGAGATGAGAAGATAAATTCTGGGATTTTGATGATGGTTTTAGATTTACAAGATGTGCATTCCAGCACCAGCTATGACTACATCCAATAAATCATTGACAAGATGCATGAAGGGTTTGTAGCCATACAAAAGAAGGATAAAGATCCCAAATTCTTACACTATTATATTTTGATGCATCTTTTATTGCATTTTAATTATGGCATCATGGATGTAAACAATTTAAACCCCCAAAGAATTTTTCATGACTGGCCTAATCCTGTCCAGTTTTGGATTAAGATATGGAATTTCACATCTAAGGACTATGATTTCTGTGGATTTTAGAACTAGATTTTTTACCCTTTGATGCATAGCTTGGGTGTCAACAAAACTAGACTTCTAGTGAAGGTGTTACAAGTGCTGAGACCATGTGAGTACGTTGACAAGTGGGAAGGTGACCACAATTGGGGAGACTTTTATTTAGAGGAGAATTTCACTATGATCAAAGTGTATGGATGCTCACATCCCCCCCATCTCCTACCATAGCATGTACCATCAAGAGTTGCAACAATGGAATTTATTTAGCAGATTTTGTTAACTGATGATGACCACTTTACACCACATAGAAAGGGGACATTAACCCCTAGGCAGTTCAAGATCTTTCAATTTACAATTGGAAAAGGTGCTATGGATTTAGTAAGTAAATGGTTGGAAAGTTGTAAGATGGGAGAAACATTGTATAAATATATCGATCTAGAGGGATTCATTACAGGAGCTAAGAAACTCCTAACTCCTACCATACCAAATACATATGTGCATGGTGATTGTGTGGAGGAGGATGCAACTAGGAATATAATCGATGAAGGAGAAGTGAGAGATAGAAGAGAAAAAATCCAAGAGTTGTTGATTTTTGAAAAATAGATAAAAAGAAAAGGAGTTGCATTTGGAGGATTTTACCTTGATTTACCATATTTTGTTAAAATCAAAGCTATGCTGGACAACTTTTACACACTCCATGAATAGTTGGAAAGATGCCTAGATGTAAAAAAGGGAGGACAAGAACCTAAATATTCAGAGTCTGAATATGAAGATGAGAGCGAAGAAGAATATGTTAGTCCACCTCATATCGATCAACCACAACAAAATGTTGCAGAAGCAGTTCAGGTACGATGAGAAGGGGGACATATTATAGACCTGACTGAAGTTTCTCAGTCTGATGATATAGATGAGCCTACTTTCAAGAGGCAAAACATTGATCTTGGTTAGACATCTCATGATAAGAATTACATGAGAAAGGAGAGAAAAAATGATAGAGTAAGTGCTCTTGTTCCTGGTAACAGAGTATATGATCATAATTTGAGAAAGGAAATCAGGAAAGGAAAGAAACTGTAGCAAGAGGTAGAAGAAGGCATAGAGTTTCCCCTTAGAACATGAATAGATGATATATTGATCGATCAATAGTAGTTCTTGAAAGATGAAAGAGATCAGAGAGAAATTGAGAATAGCTGGTGAAGAAGCAGTGACAAATGAGGCTCTCTTAGCTCTACAAACATATGATCCTAAAATAGAAGACTTCACTCCTGAAGAAGCCAGAAAATTAGTGTTGGAAAGGGGCATGTTGCTTGCTGAAGGCTGGGATTTAGCCTTAGCATTTATAATAAATCAAATAAGAAAGAAATTAGATTTAAAAATGACCACTGAGATCCAAATTGGTGATATGATCAAGGGATTTGGATATAGTCCAAATTCCCAAGCATTTGCCATGTGGAGTCTATGTCCTAAAGACCAGAAGCCTCAATTATTGCATATTCAAGAGAGCATGGTGGGAAACCAAATGGTATGGACACATCAAAACATAGGTGATCTAGAGATTTCCCAAATAATAACACACTGGGTGCATTTGAATGAAGATAAGACAAAGCAATTGTCTAAGAAATGTGGTGTCCTGATAGAGGAGGCTAGTGCCCTATCTAAGGATAGAGAACTATGCCACATCAAGCTTCATCAGCAAGATAAGGTAATTTATGAATTGACTAAACAATTGTTGGAAAACCCAGAAGTGGTATATTTACCCTCAGAGCAGCCTCCACAAATAGAAGAAAAGGTTGAAATAGGGGAAGAAGTAAAAATAGATGATATGGATAAGAAAGATAATGAGATTGCCATAAATGCATTGTTGAATATACTTCAGCATAGGATTGATATCTTAAAAGATAAAACTAATATAATCCTAAATGCATATAATAAATTACCTACTTTACATGTTGAGGTGACATAGTACATCTCCATCTTGACTCTTTTTTTCACAACATGGTTTTCCAGGATACAACTATTTGAGAGGTTGGCTTCTTTACAACCACATAGGCCAGATCTACCAGAGATTGTGATAGAGGTAGAGGATGAGATCAAGAAAATAAATGTGACTTTACCCTTTTTCAAAGGTAAATTAAATCAGATAGAGGCAAAGATGATCCTATTTGGACCGAGTTTCAAAAGATTTATTCCTCCACTTAAGGGAGAAGATGACCAGATTAAGGCCTTAGAGGACTGAAGAAATGAATTTGATAGTAGATTGCCTAGTAAAGAGGCATTTATCATAGATTCTGATCTTGATATGGAAGGTTTCAATAAGATTTTGGATGAGGCTTTTAAAGTAGAGACTGATATTAATAAATTCCTAGTGGATGTCAAAGGCATAACTAATGTTAGATGGGAAAGATAGAAAGCACAATTGCAGAGTATCCAGAAATTTGATTGGCCTATAGAGAAGGATGTGACAACATGGGATTTGAAGACAAAACTGAAGAAAAAGAAGCATGTTCAAATAGAAGAAGAGGTCCTAGATGAAGAATAGAAAGGAACACTTGGCACCTAATAATTGAGCACAGTGAGGTTACTAATCATAAAGGACAAGTGTAGCTTAGCCTGAAATGGCGATCACTTGGTCCCAATACAAATATCAGATACTATCCTGAACACTATCAGACAAAGGCACCAAAATTCATGTGAAGACAAAAGAAGATCAAATTTCATCCTTTATTCTTGTCTTCCCACCACTTGAAAATTCTTGTTTTTTGGTCTTTTCTATGCCTTTTTAGGGTTAGGTTCCTTAAACTATCCAAAGCTTGTTGCATCCTTTCCTTAAGGATTCCAAGATGGTTTAAGACCTGTTGTGGGTCCACAACACACACCCCATTTTTTTGGTCCTCTGACCATGGGGACCCCCTTTTTTGTCTTTTTCTTTAGGTTGTGTCTACCCCTTGTGTAAAATCCAGTCAACCCTCGAAGAAATTTGCTTAAACCAAGTCAAAGAAAGGAAGAGAGCCTTTTTTTGGCCTTTTAGAGGACTTAGGTACTCTAAAATGCTGAAATGGATGAAAGGTTAAAAACCAGCCCTTTTGGTGTTTTCAACCTCCAAAAACCCTAAAATGCCGAAGGCACTTTTCTCTTCCAAAATTTTTGGTCTTTCGAAGTCCGAAAGGCCCAAAATGGCTGATGTCAGCCCGTGGGTTATAAAATAGGAGAGGCCTTCAAAATTAAAGTCAATTTTAATTTTTTCCTTTTGCCTATGATTTTGTCTGCTCCTCCTCGTTGACTGCTTGCATTTTTGAGTCATCTGGTTGTCCTCCCGCTCCTAGTTCTTTTAAGGTAGGTTCTTCTCACCTGCCTTGGTTTTGTGTTTTTGGGTCTCAGTCTGGGGTTTGTTTATGCTCCTAGTGCCTGTCTAGCCTAGGGAACCTTGTTTCTTGGTGTCTTCGCGCCTTTGTACCTTTGTGTTTTGATAGGGATGTCCCTCCCTGTTGGGCCTAGGGTTTTCTAGTTTCCTTTTTTTCTTAGGGTTTAGGTTTTTTCATTTCATCAGTTGTGACCATTGCCACAGGTTTTTGGCCTCTGAAAAGCCAAAAATAGATCTCCAAAATTTTGCTAAGTGTTGTTTTGGACTTGTCAGCCTTTCAGACCTCTGAAAGGTCTGAAAAAGCTGAAAGCATCCTTCCTGCAACATTTTAGTTTGTCCTTTTAGGGTTCCTCAAAATTATTGGACTTTCAACGTTCGCAAAAAAACACTTCATAGTTTCGGATATGGAAAGGTCTGACGGACCTTATTCTTCAAATAACTTTTTTTTCGTAGGCCCAAAAGTGCAAAAATTTGCACTTAGATGTTTAAAAAACTATCTTTCTTGCTTTCCTAGTTTAAATTGTTGTATTTTGTTCAATAAGCTACTGATTACTTGCTTTTATTGTAGGAATGACAGAACCAAAGACAACCTCTTCAATGAAGTATCAATACAAAGGGAATCCCCTGATTTCTAGGGTGGGGAACAAGCATAGTGACATAACGGATACCAACATCGGCAAAATAGACTAGAATGAGTTCTTGACTCAGTGTTCTCAACTAGAAAATAGATCTGATGATTGTACCACATTGGTCCTATGTGGGTTAGTAAACATAGCTACACACCGAGTGGCTATCTCATCTTCAGAGCTAATCATCACCCTGGCTCACCACTATGACCCAAATAAAAGAGTGGTTTTAAACATAGAGGGTCAAGTGGTACTGGATATAAGGTCAGATGTCATTGAGGACATTTTCCACCTTCACAAGGGCATAGACAATTTCTATGACTTCCATATTGGAAAAGGGACCAAGTGGTTCAGCAATAGAGAGCAGGCAATAAATGAGATGATGAAAAATGAGTACCTTAAGCAGCCTCTTCTAAAGAACAAGTTGGACAAGATAGACCTTCAAAGAGGCTATATGAAAGATGACATCCAAGCAGCCATAACATTAATAATCCTGGTGTATGGGTTACCTCAATCCATTCAACTCGAGCACTGGATGATCCTATTGATAGAAAGGATCTGGGAATGAAAGGTAAGATTCGACTGGGGCACTATTATTAGTGACAATTTGGATGAGAAATTGACAGTAGTAAAACATAATCCTAAGTTCTACATGAGCACCTACATGGTTTACTTACTAGCAGCATGGGCAGATTATCCAGGCCTTACCAAGAAGGGGAGTCTAAATGATCTAAATGCATGGCCCCAAATTGTATACCCACAGCTGATAAAAAGTGTGAACATGCCAGAGGATTCCCCTAACTATAGGATAGTTAACGATGCATTCATATTTGTAGTCATCCGATCCATTGAAGGTGACTTTGCTAAGAGGATGTCAGAGGAGGCTGCTACTAAAGTAAGGGCCATTGGGGCCTATTTTATCCAATTCAGAACTTTCACATACATTCAAATAGCTGGGTCAACCTTGCAACCAAAGAAGCTACCCTGGTATCCATCCGATTGGATAATTATACTGGAGATGGCTAGGCAGCTCGCAGATGCATACAAGCATATAAAACATAAAAAGAAGCATTGTTGGGACTTTCCCATCTCTTTGGGACCATACACTCTACAAGACATGAAAGTTTTCAAATCCTTGGCTTTTGAATGGGATGATTGTCACTTGCAACTCTATAAAATAGTGTGAGCCTATTTTGACCCTGTAGGTACTTACAACCACATTATTGGAAAATTCTACATACACAAGCCACACTTGGAAGATCACTGGATAAACTGCCTAGACAATCATGAGGTCAGGATTTGAGACTATTGAAAAATGAACCTCACTTAGGAAAAAGAGATATTAAAGGTTCTTATCTCCTCAAAGGTTTGGGAATGTGACTCAGACGAGGTCTTAGAGGAAATTTACACAAAAGACAAGATATATGACCAATGAATCATGAAAACAGAGGTGGAAAAGGATGAAAATGATGACATGGAATTCCAGGTGAGGCATGTGACAAAGACCACAACAACTTGGATCAAGAAGCCACACAAAATAAGTCCAATCCTAGTAAAAACATTGATGGAGCCCTCAAGGAAAGTAGAAAAATGGCAAGGGGAGAAGTCCACAGTTCCTAAGTACAAGAAAGCTCCCCCTTAGAGGCCAAGAACCATGTATGGTCATGAACAACTAGTTGAGTATGGCTCTAATCCTAGTCCCAAGAAAACAAGAATGATAGGCCAGATTGACCCACCAGTAGGGTCATCACAACCCCTATCAGGTGAAGGCCCATCTACCTCTGGCCAATCTCCTCCCACTGCTGAGAAGGGAAAGAAAACATATAAGAAGAAGAGTTCTAAATCTCCATGGTTAGAATCACTACAAGAAAAGTCTAAGGAATTAGAAGAAGATGAAACCCTAGTCCAAAGGACGAGACTGCAAAAAAGGAGAGAAAAGGAGGTTACCAAGAAACATAAAGAAGATCCTAAAGAGAAGGATAATCCTTTGGATGCCTTAGGATCTAATGAGTTTATGACTCTGGATTTTGAAGGACTTAAAGGCTATTCAAATCATGGCCAGGATGTAGACACTGGAGCACCATCACTTATTCAGCCCCAGGTGACCCTCACCCCACCACCGGTCCAGTTCACCAATCCTTCAGTGTATGTCGCCGCTACACAAGTGAGCTCTAGTTCTTTTCAAGGGCCTGAGATTCAGGATAGTGGGATAGCCCGAGTCACTAATATAGATAATATAGTAGGGGAAGTACTTATTTCCACTCCACCACCTCATATCCCTACTCCACCAACTTCTCTACCACCTCCAATTCCTACTCCACCACCATTAATTCCAACCCCAACACCTACTCCTACACCAAATCCGCCCCTCCTCTACTACTACCATTCTCTCATCTCCCACTCCAGTCATACCAACACTTACTCCATCAACATCAATCCCTTCACCATGCTCCACCCAGGTTTCCAAAGAAGTAGTAAGTATGGAAGATACATCACCTTTCCAGACCACGTTGGAGGCCATGACCAGTCTTAGGTCAGAAGTACTAATTGACTCTTCAGCAGACAAAGGCCTGGACAAAGAAGAATAAAATGTGGTAACTAAATGAGATGATGTGGAGAAAGAGAAGGAAGAAGGGGAAATGGATATGGATACAGAAGGGGAAAGAATGAAGGCAGGAGAGAGCAAAAAAGAAAGGGGGCAGGAGAAGGAATTAGATTAAGAGATAACTCCGGGAGGACAAGGATTAACTTTGATCCTCCATGTTGTGCCATATGAACTTGTAACTGCATCCTGAAAACCTACTTGGTTTACCAAGGAGATACAACCTAGGAAGATAACTTACACCAATGAATTGGATAGAGAGGATACAAATACGACCTCTGTAAGGCAAGCCTTCCACCAGGCAAAAATTGATGTACCGACAAGAACTATGTCATATGTGACTCAAGACACTAGGGGTCATTGGAAATCATAGATAGCTATCCCACCCCTGAGCACTTCTCAAACACCTAGGATAATGGAATATTATACATTTAGAGAGGTGGATTTGGCCAAACCTACCAGAGAAGAGAGCAAGACACTAGCAGCTCTAGGGCTTAAGCATGCTTTGGGGTTGATGAATAAAAATGAAGAGACCATCAAATCCTTAACAGATCAAAATGAAGCTCTAAAAGGGTTCATTCAAAAGATAGTGGGTCCTATTGACCCAAATTGTTCATAGGCTTCATTACAAGCCATGCTAGATAAAAGGGCTACACCAGATTTGCCGGCGGGTTTGACTCCTTCTTTCATCCAGGAAAGTGGTTATTAGAGAAATGTCTTCAAACAATTTGAAGAGAAGGCTATCCCATTGGTATTCAAGCTCTACCAGACTATATTGGTCAAGGCCAATTCACTAATTGACTTGGTGGAGAATGATGGGTGTATAAATTTAGAAGTAGTTAAGTGGTGACCAGTGCTCCAGGACTTGGAGATAATCCAAGAGCAACGTTTCCAAATCCTAGTGAAGGTCTATGAAGGTGAAGAACTTGACAAATTTAAGGCATGGACTAAACAGATGACTAGAACAATTAAGGTTTACAAGAAACACTAGGCCCCCATAGATGACAAGCGAGAGGAAGTAATAAAATGGATTGAAGATATGGATGCATTCTTCACAGGGGTTGGCCTTGATGAATATTGGGATAAAGACAAACAGGCTCTACATCCGTCAAAAGAGGTGGTTCAATAGTTCAAAGATGTTTTGGCAAGAGTTAACACTAAAGAGGCCATGCAATAGTTATTTTACTTGAAAGAGGAAATACAAAGAATGTCCCAACATGAAGAAGAGATCACGTTCTTCTCTTCTGAATTAACTATCTTCAGAAAGAAGAAAGAATGAAGGGTCACCAAGATAAAAAGAAATGAGATCAATTTTGAAGAAGTTCAGGAGATAGTATAGAGGCTTTAGACAGCTCACCCAGAGGTCTTTCCTAGATAAAGCTTCAAGGTCTAGTTAATAGGTGCACAGGGAAAGATTTTCATACTTGGCTAAATTTCTACTAAGGCAGAGTTTTCGGCCTTTCGGCCCCCAAAACAAGAAGCATTTTTGGCCTTTTGGCCTTGAAAACTTTCAGCCTTTTCGGCCTCTTCAATTTTTTTTGACATTTTGGCCTGTGACAAGTCTAAATTTTGGGACTCTTTCAAATATTGAATTTTGGGAAACACTTAAGAAATTTTAAAGACATTAAAGTTTTGGGGTAGAGGTCGGGGTTCGAAAAAATTGGGTGCTTCCAGCGAGGTCACTTTTTTCAACACCAGTTGGACTCTAGATCAGATGAATGGACAACTTGAGTTCATTTTAGAGGGACTAAGGGTCTCCTATCAGTTCCCACCACCAAAAATAGCCTCAGATGAAGAATCCAAGAAGATCCACAAGAATCAAGAAGAAGACTCTAAGTTCACAGAAGAAACTTACCTTCTTTCCCTTTCTCTTCTTGGTGAATTTTGCCTTCTTTGCTTGAGAAAATGGATTGTAAATGGGTTTAAGAATTCATGTAAGTTATATAGTATCAATTAGCAGTAGTTTCCCTTCAGCAAAGTTCTAGTTTTAGCTTTTGTTCTTTAGTTTAGACTCTCTGATGCCCTAACTCCAAAAAATAGAGTTGTAGATCAAAACTCTATATATTGTAATCAAAAAGCAATGTAAAGGGTTGACTTCTTAATACAATAAATATCTACATTTTGTGCTTCATTAGTGGTGTGTGAATTGATACTACCTATGCAAATTTATTGAATGTATGCTTGCATTATTCTTTATTTTCAGAGAGCCTTTTGTGTTGTTGTGTTTCAAATTCGTGCTACTTTTAGTTGGAGTTTGATATTGTATATCTACCTTGCTGTGATGAATGTGTGGAGGAGGTCATCTTTGGGCTTAATGATAAATCCATCTCGTAGGTGCGTGCATATTGGTGGCTTCATGATTTAATAGATTTTGAATATCTCGTACGAGTAAAACATATCTTTTCTGCAAACGCTTGCATCTATGGAGTAGTGAATTGTGATGTGGTCTGATTTATGCTTTGTGGGTTGTTCCAAATCTCTCCAGCATTCAATTTGCAAGGAAGGGTTTAAAGTGGTTTATGTCTTTAGGATTTCACTTTTCATTGCAATTTGCTGCATTTCTTGTTACCCTCATCTCTTTAAATTCTGTCTTGAAATTCTAAAAATCACCATCTTGAAAAATACAAAAGTTTCATGTTATTTACCATACCCATACTTGTTAAAATGGAAAATACCAAAAAAGGAACTAATAGTATTTTGCAGTTTGATGTCTTGAATGTACTAGAAAATGCCTCCTTGTGAACAATCACATTTATCTTCAATTGAGTAACCAAGTAGGTTGTGACCCAATGCCGGAGTACCTTGGGAATAACTTTGTTATTCTTTCAAGAGAGGAAATCAAATCTTGAGATCCTAGCAAGTTGGCTTGTGTCAAAACAATGTTCAATAGAAGTGGCGCTAGAAGGAGGGCCTAAAGACTAAAAAAAATGGATAATATTGGATCCTTCTCTCTAGAGAGATTCGAGCGTGTACTTAGATCATCTCTGAAAAGAGGCAAGTTTATTGAACTCACTCACAATCGAAGAGCTCAGAGTGACAAGGGTAAAGAAAAAGATAAATCTTCTCATCACCTTGTCGTGCCTCAAAATCCTCTTGGATAGATATCACACATCGCTGCCCCAACTATTACCGCAACCATTGACCAAAATCAGAACGTGCAAAATTGACATTTACAACCAACTTGTCCAATGGAATTTTTCTCCAATGCCACAAGCTCACCTTTAAACTTTGTTGGGAAGCTCCATGAGTTACCCAAAAATCTAGAGAAGTTTTGTACGTGATTCATATATGGTGAATCTAGGATAGTAGAAGAACACATCCATGCCTTCAAGGAAATTTGCAATCGTAAAGAGATTTCCCACCAAGATGTTGTCTATCATCTATTCCCATACACTTTGGGAGAGTTTGCATACAACTGGTACCTAAATTTTCTATGAGGGTCTATCTCAGTATGGAATGAATTCGAAACCAAATTCCTCAATCAGTTCAAGTTGCATGTTGATCCTACTGTGACACATCAATAGTTCATAACCACAAGGAAAGATCCTAAGGAGCCCATTGCTATGTTTAATCATCATTTTCACAAAATGCACCAAAAGCTGGAAGCTCCTTACACTATACCAGATGAGGCTGTCATACAAGTTTACTTGAAGGCTTTAGATCCATTCACCTCGATCTTTCTAAGAAGACTTCCCCCAGTGGATAGAGACACAATTGAAAAGGTGTACAATGAAGCTGTCACTTTCACTCAGAAAATGGACCCACAAGAAGGGAGCTATGTGGTTGCACCCATCATGAGTAATCTTTCTCTCCCACACCCATTTGCAACAAACAATCAAGCCTTATCCGGTCACCTACCTATGCTAAAACCTATACTGGCACAACCATGTATAATTGTGCATCCATCTATTACTTATTTAGGCTATGAAGCTCATAAAATAGCATTTGTAGAACAGAGGGTTATGCCCTAAACTGAGCCTGATGCTCTCATGGCTTCTAAGTTAGATGTCGTAAAGAAGACTTTATCACAACTCACTAGCAAAGTTATCAGGATGAAGCTAAACCCACCCCAAAATCAAGGTGGATACCAATGAGCATCTACTGGTCCAAATACATACCCTCAGAATCCAAATAGGGGTTTCAATGCATACAACAACAAAAACACGTAGGAGAAACCATTTGGATAGCAAAGGCCAAATCGGCCATGGAACATGACCCAATAATGGTAGCATCCTAGCGAACAATGCCAATACTTATGAGGCTTCAGAGGTCAATTTTGTCGGTGCTCCAATTAAGCATCAGGACAATAATGGATATGAGAACAACTCCCAAGACCACTACACCGAGAATGCAGAGGCCCCCCTGATGTAATTCAATGCTATGGTGTTTGATTCCTATGAGTTTGGAAAGGAAGGAGGCTCAGAAGCCTATATAGGAGAAGAAGAATTCGTGCTCCCTTTTCAAAGAGAAAATGAGCCTGAATATTATGAGGTACATGCCTTCAAGAATGATCAATGAAACTCATATAACCTTTAGAGTAGAAAGGAACCCCTCACTGATGACATACCTCCAGGAAAACAACCAACTCTACCAGATCCACAGGCTAGTAACAACTCCATACCTCCAAAGGGCGTGAATGTTCCTATACCTCCTACAAAAATTACATATGCTAGCTACCAAGTTATGGCCTAGTTGAATGAAAAATACAATGCAGTGGATGAACTCAAGAAAACTAAGGTAAACATATGCATGTTCAAATTACTACAAGGTTTCCCATCTCAAAAGGAAGCCCTTTTAAGATCCTTGGATCATGCAAAGCCTGGCCCTTCAACCAATAGTGCAAGGGAACCCACGTCCAATATCAACACCTTCAAGGCATTCCCTACAATATTCACAAATAAGATGGAGGTCCCACCATTCTTACTTAGCCTGCAGATGTTTGGAAAAAACCTACATAATTGCCTAATTGATTCAGGAGCCTCATGCAATGTTGTGCCTCTATCAATTTACCAAAAGTTGGGGATGGTGCCCCAAGTAATGAACTGGGTGGCCATACAATTGGAAAAACCTGAGGTCAAAGTAATTGGTGTACTCAAAGACATGCACATTCAACTAGTCGCAGATCCTAGGATATAAGAGCTCATTGATATACACATAGTGGACATACCTGAGACTTATGGGATGTTGCTGAGTCGAGAATGGACCAAGTGCTTGAGAGGGTGGCTCTCTATAGATTTCACCCAGCTTTGGCTACCATGGAGAGGTTTGAACAACCAGATCAAGATAGATGCCGAGCCTAAAATGAAAAGGCTGATCACCGAATACAATGCCCCAAATGAAGTGTTGTTCACCCAAACCGATTTGGGCACTTATCAAATGGATGATGTTTTTATGTTCCAGATTTGAGAGGGTGAAGAGTCAGACCATAGTCCGATCTGTTAGAGATTTTTCTTGTATGAATCACAGTGCTTGAAATAACTACTTGAACACCATACCCTTTAATAATAATTCAGGGACAAGGAAAGCCTAATTGCTAAGGACTAGATAAGGTCCTTCTTCATTTTTGAGCTCCACAAATACTCAGGTAGGTTTTACCTCTTAAAAATTTCTGTTAACATAGTCTTTGTTGATGTGGACACTGATTGGTTATGGATTTTCACTATACCAACCTATAAAGTATCTTGCAAATGACCAAGCATATCCATAAACAAGATATTACCATGCAAATCATAGTTATAAGTATAACAACAACCAGTGATACAAGGATTCTCATCCTTCTTCCTTTTCTTTATAGGAGGGATAACCTAAGAGATTCACTCTTCAAGGAATCAATAATATGGACAGTGTCCGGCTGACAGAGGTCCTTAAACAAATTCAGCTTGTATGTTCTTAGTAACAGAGTTTTTAATTGATTTGGTTTTGATAACTTGGAATATCTCAGACACAAATGGATAATCAGACTATTTCCTGAACCAGTGCCTATCCTTTGGGTTGCAGAGTCAATAAAAAGCAAAGATATCACAGAAACAACATACACTGAACTGCCTTACAGTTCAAACAATTAGGATAGGTTGCCTTACAAACTATCTTGTTACCTCAAGACTACTGTATCAGATCCTTAAACAAAGTGGTATGCTCCTTGAAATCATTCACAACATTTAATTCTCTCCTTGAAAGAAACTTGTTAACAACTAAATGGTTACCTTATAACCAGTGTGTTACAGAATACCTGATAAACTTTAACACAGAAAAACATACACACAAAGTAAAGAGACAACAGTTGAGAAGATTAAAATTGCACCGTATATTATTTATGTGATCCAGCTCATTCATACATGAGAGATTACACAGCTTGAAAAGATAGACATGAACCAGAATATCTGAGTTCTATAGTATATTATCTCTTTCTTCACAAAATGTTCCAAAAAATCAAAGACCCTTAACTATTACAAGTCTTATGATATATATAGATTCTAGACCATCTTGGAATCCCTAAGGATGCAACAAGCTTCAGATGGTCTCAAAACCCTAACCCTAAAGATACAAGAGAGACAAAAGAGAGAGAAGAAACGATGAGGTGACTGAGTCAAAAAGGTAAAATCTGATATCTCTTGTTCTTCTCCCGACCTTGTGATTGCAATTTGATTTGTAGATGGTAGCTGGTGTAGTTATGTGAAGTCCTGGTAGTTGTTCTCGCCTGCTCACCTACATCTCCTTTTGAAATAACTGTCCATCTTGTCCATGAATAGTGTAGCACCAAGTGGTACCTCTTTCATCGTCTAGAATCTCCTCCTCTACCACAGGTTTCTTTTTCTTAGGTTTTGTCATGACTTCCCATGCCTTTACTTCATCATCTATCGGCCAATTGAAGTCTTGGGTACTCTGTACCTGCACCTTTTGTCTATCCCATCTTACATCAGTGATGTTCTTGACATCAAGTAAGAACTTGTTGATATCTATCTTAGCTTTGAATGCTTCATCTAAAAGCAGATTAAATCCATCAATATCAACCTCAGTTCCCAAAAGAAAAGCCTCTTCACTAGGCATTTTGGTGTCAAACTCACCCCTCCAGGCATCTATAGACTTCACCTGGTCATCTTCTCCTTTTAAGACAGGGATAAACCTATTAAAATCAGCTGAAAAGAGACTCAACTTAGCCTCTATTTGGTTCAATTTCTCTTTGAAGAATGAAAGAGAAATGTTTACCCTTTTGATCTCATCTTCTACCTCTGTTACAATTGGAGGAAAGTCTGCCCTTATGTTCTGCAATGATGACAATTTCTCAAATAAACTAGCCCTGGTAGACCACTTTGTGAAGTAGGGGTTTAAAATTAGAAGGTACCTTAATACCTTAGCATGCAATATAGGCAATTTGTTATAGGTATTAATTACAACATCAGCCTTTTCTTTGAGGATCTCAATCCTATGTTGTAATATGCCTCTTAATGCTTTCAATGCTATAGCATTTTCCCTTCTCTTCATCCACTTTCTATTCTACAGCCTCTTCTGATTTAGGCTTGTCTTTAATTTGGATAGGTGGTGGTTGGGCAGGCACATATACTAGCTTTGGTTTTGCCTCTAATTCCTCAGACAATGTCTTTATCATCTGATCTCTTTGGTATAGCTTTATATGGCACATGTCCCTATCTTTAGATAGTGCACTTGTTTCTTCTAACAGAGCACTATACCTTTCAGACAATTGCTTTGTCTTATCCTCATTTAACTGAGCCCAGTGTGTCATTATTTGGGAAATCTCCAAATCCCCTGTGTTCTGCACTGACCACACCATCTGTTTCCCCACCATATTTTCTTGTATGTTTACTAATTGGGGCTTTTGCTCTTTAGGGATCATATTCCACATGGCAAAGGCTTGTGACTTTGGGTCATACCCAAATCCCTTAATCATTTCTCCTATCTGGACTTCACTGACCATTTTAAGGTCAGGCTGCTTTCTAATCTGATCTATGACAAATGCAGATGCCAAATCCCAACCTTCAGCCAATAGAATTCCACTTCCCAGTACCATTTTCCTGGCATCCTCAGGAGAAATGTCCTCAACCTCAGGATCATAATTTTGTAGGGCCACAAGAGCTTCATTAGTAATTGTTTCTTTCCCATCCACAAGTAATTGGGACTTCAGCTGCTCTGCTTTGTGCCACCTAAGGAAGTCCTTGAATTCCTCTGTCTTGACAAAATTGTCATCATCCAGGAACTTCTGCTGGTTAAGCAATCTTTCATCCACACATGACCTTAGTGGGATCTCAATTTTATCCTCTGGATTAGGAATTTGTTTCTTGCCTTGTATAATGGCCTTCCTTAGGTTATGATCATATAACCTGGTGCCTGGTATCAAGGCCTTAACCTTGTCCTTTTTCTTGCTTTGTCCTTCTCCTGAGGGTTGGCCTAGTTCCAATTTTTGCCTCTTTGCAGCAGGCTCTTCAAAATCATCAGGCTATGTTGTAATAGTCAAATCTATAATATGTTTCTTTGTTCCTTGCAACTGTGGGATCTCAGCCATTTCCTGCCCTTGGGCTTGTTGTGGTGGAGGAGACAGGTAAGGGCGTGCATAGTCACTATCATCTCCACTTTCATATTCTGATTCTGAATGCTCAGGAGATTGAGCACCTTTCTTTGCAAGGACTGTATCCAATTGATCTAACAACATATAGTAGTTGTCAA
>MU225876.1:363034-377300 GCA_018584345.1 Thuja plicata
TGCTTATTCCCAGACTCTTTATTATTGGATAAACAATCCAATTTTGGAATGCACAGAAGTCACAATCTCTGGAAGTAAAGTTCCAAACCCTAACCCAGAACTGGATAGGATTTGGTTGTGCCTGAAAGAATCTCTGTGGAGATAAATTATTGGAGTCCATGATTGCAAAATTGTAATACAAGAGAAGGTGCATTAGGACTGAATAATGCAAGAATTTTGGCTCCTTCTCCTTAGGGTTTTTAACTTCTTCTGTGTAGCAACAAAACCCTCGTGCATCTCATCGATTATATTCTAGATATAATCATAACTAGTGCTTGAATTCACTTCTTGTAGGTCCAAAACCATCATTAGGATACCATGACCTATTCTTTCTAGGTCTCCATCTATCCCTAGTACTCTGCAAAGTGCATAAGCATTGTACTTGATATAAAAATGCAGGTCCTTGTAATAATATGGGTAGGGTTCAGCCTTAGGACCTACATGATCTCTTAATTATTTTGGCATGTTCTTCTTCAACAAGTTCCTCGCAACACCAGGCTTAGCACTATACCTCTTTTCCTGCTTCTTCATGTCAATTTTGGTAGACATGGTGCTGAACAGACCAAAGGCTTGAATGAAAGAATTTCTATTTAATATCAACAAGGCAGTGCCATCCTCCATTTTGATGGTCTTTGTTAGGGAATCATAATGGTTTTCCAAGTCCAGAAATAGGTCAACATCTAGGAATATATCAGGGACTAATAACCTACCCAGACCAGACGTCCAAGGGTTTGAAATAGGGATAGCCTTATCAGAGTTTTTATAAAAATATGTGAAAAGAGTATAACCTGTTGTGCCCAGGGTTGCAGCATCTATGATGTCTATGAAGTCATCTTTAAACACACCTGCATCAATCTTTCTATTTTGTGTTGAACCTGGCAACAACTGAAGAAATTCATCTGAGAAACTAGGCTTTCCTTTCTGCTCTTCTCCACTGCCTCCACTCGTAGAAGCAACGCTCATAGCACTACTCATCTTTGGAAGCACTTTGAATCTCTGTTTGGAATGATATTGAAACAAATCTAATTTCCAATATCAACTGTCATTCTGAGCACAACTCTTTGTAACTTTAGAAATTTCAATCACTTTGGAAACACTGCAATTGCTCTGAATATCACTTTTCAAAACAATAACTTGGATCTGAAATCTTAAAACTCGGTGAATAAGAATGAATGCACAATCCTCTGTTTATATCCATATGATTCAGAGTACATGGCTCATAATTCAAAAATGTCAGTTCTGCCATTAAGTTGCCATGCCGTGAAACTTTGAAAAACCTAGCCGTAGTTGCACGAAGTTGACAGGAAATCAAAATTCAAATTATGAATCCTTGGCGCAATCATATAACGTTTAAGACAGCTGACATGTCATCCTCTGATTTATTCTCTGTCATACATCTCAGCTACCTTATGTGCATAGCAATCAAAATTCTATCCTCTGATTGGTTGCCAAATGATTCTTCCTGTCATGTCATCCACTTGGCGCCGCATTTTAGATCTTGTGATCAAACGACCTTGCGAGCGCGTTAAGTCTCTTTGTCGCGAGCCTTTGTCCTTAACCATGGTTTGATCTCCAGATTAGGCGACAATGTATTTCCTATAACTTGGCTGACCCAAGTCCATCTGGCGATCAGGTGACAATGGTGAGACTGAAGTCACGAGGAGTTAACCCTAACTCATCATTCTTTTCTAGACTTGGTGACAAGCCGTTGTTTTTAACCTTTCACAATTATCTCCTTAGTTGCTCAGTCGGGAAATACTCTTAACTTTACCTCAACTTATAGCACGTGCCTTTTTTCTATTCATAGCGACTTTGTGACATACCCTAATTGCCAAGTTGGGAGGACTTTTTCCCTGGGACACTTTTCTCTCCAGACTTCACAACTGCCACAGGATCATCTAATTCCTCCATCAAACGGTTGTCATTTAATCGCTTGATGATCAGTCATGCCCTTAAATTATCTGGAGACCTTGTGACTAAAGGCAAGAATACCTTAGTCTCATTTATCGCTTAATCCATTTCTTACTTCTGGCAACCTCCCGACAACCACTTACCTTATGACAGATGCCATCTATTCTTTTGTCCACTTAACATATAGTGAAAAGTTGAGTCATCACCCTGTTCTGGCGACATCCCGACTGAAGGAAATTGCTAACATCAAACAGTCAGTCGTGGGATTGGGACTGTTATCTCTTAACTATCATTTGATCTCGAGACCACGCGACTGAAGAAAAAGCTTAACTGTTTGCCTTGACCTGATCTGGCGACCATGCGACATGAAATAATTGTGAAGTCTGAGAACATTTCTTTGACTTTTTGACTTTTCCTGCGATCACCCGACTGAGCAGTGGGTCCCATTCTTTTCAAATATTATAACATAAGATCATGCGACTACCCAACTGTAGTGAAATTGCCAAGTCTCGAGATACTGAAGGAATATTCTATTTTATAAGGAGACTATGCGACATAAAGGAAAAGCTAAGTTGGGAGATCATTTGGAATATTCGCCCTGGGTAACGCGACGAGGTGACATAACTTAAAACACATGTCTTAAGTGATAGAAAAAAGTAACGATGAAACATAAGACATGTCCTAGGGATTTAAAATACATCATTTAACACTTGAGAACTTAGGGTTTTCAGGGTTTTAGCAATTTTGGCAAGGATTTAAACATGAAAGCCTAAAAATTTTGCAGAGGGCAAGACAAGGAACCAGGAAAAGCAGAAAAAATAGGAAATACAACCAAAACGATCCAAGGTCTCCTTGAGCTAAAAATTTGTGATGACATTTTCAAAAGTTTCATCAACAGCATAACAGCCAGCCTGCGACATCTGGGTCGAGATGCAGATCCTAATATCTTGTTACTACCTGGATATTGCCGATTACATTGGGCTAGTCATTCAGAGTTTACATGCCCCAGTTCTCAAGAAGCCCTATCATGAGTGTTGGCTCAAATTTCCCAACCGAATAAAATACCAGAAGCACTAATAATAAAAGAAGATGTACTTGGGATAAAAGATAAGAACAATGTTGCGCCAGATATGGATAGCCCAGTCCTTGCAAACAGTTCACCTCAAAATCAAGACAGTGGGTCAGAATATAAAGATAGGAGCCTTGCCCTGAATATGCTTAGCAATTGGAGTACCTCAAATGATGGAGTGTGTCCCCCTTACAAGATAATGCTAGAAGACAAAGCCAATGAAGACAAAAAACTCCCCAAACCTAGGCATACTCAATATGTAGGAGAATTGACTTCTTCTGATAGCAATGAAGAGAGGAGCCAAAAACCAAGGACCAAGGGTCTCTCTAAGAAAAGCACAACCAAACCAAGCCCTACTGAACCACCTCATACATGGAAACTACACTTCAATGGTTCCAAATGCAAACAAGGAGTAGGTGTGGGAATCAAATTGATAAATCTGAGAGGTAAGTATTTCTATGCTGCTTATAGAATATAGTTTCTTTGTACTAACAATGTTGCAAAATATGAAGCACTAGTTTGTGGACTCCTCCTAGCTCACAAGAAGGGAATCAAAATCTTGACGGTGGAAGGAGACTCACAATTGGTTGTCAAGCAGATCCGTAGCTAGTATACTTGCAATGATAAGAGGCTCTCAGCCTGCCGAAATAAGACATGGGATCTGATCAATGACTTTGACGCTTTCAACATCAAAACCATCCCGAGAAGAAAGAATATTGTTGCTGACACATTGGCTATCTCAACCATTTCACTACATCCAATGGAGAAATCCAAAGTAAAGAAATTCTCAGTTGAACTTGTCATAGCCCCGACCATTCTAGATAATATCACTAACTTTCAAGTCTTCCAAGATGATCAACATATCTTAGAGTTTATCATGTGCACTGGCGTGTTCAAAAACTAGATCATAGATGAGGAGAAGGAAGGTGAGGAAATAGTTGAACCTAAAGAGCCGATGATCATGATGTCATAAACCTAAAGACCAATGCCATACCCAAGGGAATGGTAGAGCTAGAGAGGATTTTTGATAGTGATAAGACTACTATAAGAAGATTCCCTGACATAACACCTGATGGTAAAGAATGTGACACCTACAACCTAGGCATGGAGATGAACCAAAAGAAGTCAACATCAAAAAGGTGTGAACCAAGGAAGAAAAAGAGAAAATGGTCTAGCTTCTCACTAAATATCGAGATGTCATAACATGGAGTTATTTAGAATTAAAGACATATGACACCTTAGTCATAGTGCACAACATCCCTTTGAAGCCAGATTCTAAGCCTTTTAGACAAAGACAAAGACTCATGAATCCCACTATGGAGCCCTTAATCCAAAAGGAAGTCCAAAAGCTACATGATGCCAGGATCATCTTCTCGATTTGACATTCTACATGGGTTGTGAACCTAGTACTTGTGAGAAAGAAGACTGGAGAAATTAGGCTGTGCGGAGACTTCTGAAACCTCAAGAAGTCCTCTCAAAAGGATAATTATCCACTCCCATCTCTAGACAAAGTGCTGCAGAAGGTTAATGGATCTCAAATGATGTCATTCCTGGATGGCTACTCTAGGTACAATTAGGTGATGGTACAGGAAGAGGATAGGTTGAAAACAATATTCACCACTAAATGGGGAACTTTCACCTACCAATGGATGCCTTTCAGGCTGATTAATGCTGGAGCCACCTTTCAGAGAGAAATGGACATAGCTTTCAAATGAATAGTTGGGAGGTGCATTATCATTTACATGGATGATCTCACAGTCTACTCAAAACTAAGAACTGACCACATAAACAACCTCAAGAAATGCCTTTAGAGGTGCAGAGAATTTGGGATCTCCCTCAATCCAAAGAAATGCATATTTGGGGTAAGTGAAGGGAAGCTCTTGGGACATATCATCTCCAAAAAGAGGATATCCATTGACCCCAAAAGGGTGGAGGCAATCCTAAAGTTGACACCACCTCATAGCCGCAAGGAACTGAAATCTTTCTTTGGGAAGATCAACTTCGTCAGAAAATTCATCAGTGGCTTCGCAGAAATAGTAAAACCATTGAATGACATGCTCAAGAAAGATGCCAAGATTGAATGGAATCTCCTAGCCAAGAAGTCTTTCACAGAGATTAAGAATGCCATAGCCATGGCACCAATCCTAGTCAGTCCTTACTACACCATCCCTTTAAAACTTTACTCTTTCATGTCAAAACACTCATGTGCGTGCATCCTCATGTAGAAGAAGAATAGTGAAGATGAAAGGCCCATTGCCTTTATGAGTTTCCCTTTCAAAGATGTTGAGCTCAAATACCCAAACCTGGATAAGCAGGCATTTTCTCTCATCAAGGTGGTGAATAAATTCAGACATTATATTTTAAAAGTCATTGGGATTGTTCCAGACATAGAAGTTAAAGCCCTCCTGATGCACAATGAGCTACGAGAATGAAGAGGAAAATGGATGGAAATCCTCCAAGAGTTTGACCTAGAGATCCAACCGATGAAGTTGGTAAGAGGCCAGGGCCTAACAAAGCTGATCTCTGAGTTTGAAGAAGGTCTGATCTGCCAGACATACACTGATCAAGGTGTGATCATTGATGTATGGTACCAAGACATAGTGTACTATTTGTTATAGAATCACTGCCCTAAAGAAATGAATGGTTCCTAGAGAAGAGCTTTAAAAATCAAAAGCAACTCTTAAATTCTAAAAAGTGGAAAACTTTACAAACATAATTACGAGGGTTTGTACTTAAGATGCTTGGATAGAATGGAGGTGAAACAAATCCTGGTGGACTTTCATGAAAAATACAGAATAGGAAATGGATCGACAGAGGCCACTGCTCACCAAATCCTAAGGGTAGGGTATTTTTGGCCTACAATATTTAAAGATACTAGCAAGCACTTGAGATCTTTCCACACTTTCCAAACTAGTGCAACTTGAGAGAGAAACCCAGTGATGCCCCTACAACTAGTCTATGAGGTATGCCTGTTTGCCCAATGGGGTTTAGATTTTGTTGGAGTGATTAACCCCCCTTCATCTATAGGACATAAGTTTATTTTGATATCCACTGAGTATTGCACATGCTGGATAGAAGTGCAAGCACTGAATAATTGTACTACAGAGGTTGTGACCAAATTCATTAAGGAGTGCATCATAACTAGGTTTGGGATGCCATTCTATCTGGTATGTGACAATGCTCCCTCTTTCTCCTCAACCTCGCTCACATAATGGGCCTTCAAAAACTAGGTAATCCTCAAATTCTCTTCAAATTACTATCCACAAGGCAATGTCCTAGCAGAGTCTACAAACAAAAATCTGACAATAGTGATCAAACACCTCCTAGATGACAACCCCAGGGACTGGCACATGTAGCTAAAATATGCTATGTGGACTGATCATGTAAGGATCAAGAACACCCCAGGGACATCTCCATATCAACTAGCCTACATCTTGCAACCGGTCTTTCCTATGAACCTAAAGATCCCAATTCTAAAATTCATGGACCAATATGTAGGGGAGGAAGATCGGGTACAAGTTAGACTCATGAATCTCCTAAACCTAGAGGAGAAATGAAATTTATCCCTGGAACATGTATTAAAGCATCAAGATATAGTCAAAAGGTGGTTCGACAAGAGAGCTACCATCAAGGCCTTTAGGATCTTTGACCTTGTCCTCATGTGGTATGAGGTGAAAGAAAATTCAGGCAACCACACCAAGTTCCAAAGACTGTAGAGAGGCCCTTACCAAATATCATAGATCCTAGGGGAGAACACTTTTAGGATCAACACATTGGATAGAGAGTTGACCCCATTTCCCATCAATGGGAAATTCCTCAAACATTACTTTGAATCCTAAGTGGGACCATCTTTCATCCCTTGTACCATAGTCACTTTTGCATTTTTTCTTGTCATCCTTGCCGTCAGTCTTTCCTTCCAGTCATGTTTGTTCTTTTCTTTTTTTTGGGGCTCATTTTGTTGCTTTGGGTCTATTTGTTTTGGATCCAGTCCAAGGTGGTCTGCAAAAGCAAGCAGAGGTATTTCTTAGTCAAATTTCTCCAAGGATACGTGCAGCGTAGAAGAACCTTCCCAAAAGACAAAGTAGTGATGATTAACATTGACATACAAGAAGGAGTTCAAAGTTTGGTCATCCTGATCATAGGACACATTGACATACACCACCTAAGGGAATTGGTTTCTAGGGTTTTTGTCACTTGTAGCCAGCCTGAGTGCATAGGTTCAAGTACCCACTGATCCCAGAACCCAAGTCTGGACTTAATGCAGAGGAAATAATGAAAGAAAGGAGAGCTGAAAAGGGAAGCAAAAGAATCACTCAAAAGAAAAGTGCCCCAAAGAGGTCACGAGTGTAAAAATCTGGGCAACACTGCCTAATCATTGCTCAGTTTAGATCAAATACAAAGAAAAAATGGTTATGGACCTGAATGCATGGAACACACTAACATCCAAGGCTTGATACATCTCCAAGCAAGCAGGAGGAGTAAAATGATTGTCCAAAAGATGGAGCTCTCAAAAAAAAAAGAAAGAAAGCTATAGCCTAGTAGGCAGAATGGACTTGGGTGATTATGAAAACCTCTATTGAGGCTATGAACTCCCAACCAGTAGTAGAGAAAGGTTATACTTGGAACTCGGGGAAAAATTTGTTGGGGATATGAATGCCTGATTGGCAGCAAAGCTCTTTCTAGGAAGCCCTGGTCTATTTGGCAAAGGTTGGGAATAGCTGGCAAGCATCTTGGTTATCACAACCAAGGGTCAAGAAATAAACACACATGAACACACACAAGTAAACCAGTGAAAGAGCCTTAGATTGGAGGTCATTGAAGAATTATCAACTCCACCGCCTCTTGGTTTTGTTCTACTATAAAGCTACTTTCCGGAAGAGTATTGTTGATAAAGAAATGCCTTGGTCATTCATCCTTTTTGTCAGGGCTATTTGTTGTGGGTCCACAATACACAACCCATTTTTTTGGTCCTCTGACCATAGGGACCCCCTTTTTTGTCTTTTTCTTTAGGTCGTGTCTGCCCCTTGTGTAAAATCTAGTCAACCCTCAAAGAAATTTTCTTAAACCAAGTTAAAGAAAGGAAGAGAGCCTTTTTTTGGCCTTTCGGCCCTTTCAGCCTTTCGAAGGACTTAGGTACTCTGAAATGCTAAAATGGCTGAAAACTGACCCTTTCAGTGTTTTCAGCCTCTGAAAACCCCGAAAGGTTAAAGGCACTTTTCTCTTCCAAAATTTTTAGTCTTGCAGAGTCTGAAAGGCCCGAAATGGCTGACGTTAGCCCACGGCTTATAAATAGGAGAGGCCTTCAAAATTAAAGTCACTTTTCATTTTTTTTCCTTCTGCCTGTGATTTCTTCTACTCCTTGTTGACTACTTGCATTTTTGAGTTGTTTGGTTGTCCTCCCACTCCTATTTCTTTCGAGGTAGGTTCTTCTTGCCTGCCTTGGTTTTGTATTTTCTGGTCTTGGTCTGGGGTTTGTTTTTGCTCCTAGTGCCTGTCTAGCCTAGGGCACCTTGTTTCTTGGTGTCATTGGGCCTTTGTGCCTTTGTGTCTTGACAGGGACGTCCCTCCCTATCGGGCCTAGGGTTTTTTGGTTTCCTTTTTGTCTTAGGGTTTAGGTTTTTTCATTTTGTCAGTCGTGGCCCTTGCTGCTGGTTTCAGCCTCTAAAAAGATAAAAACTGATCTCCAAAATTTTGCTAAGTGTCATTTTAGACTTGTCGGCCTTTCGAAGCTCCGAAAGGTCTAAAAGACTGAATGGTCCAAAAAGGCCAAGAACATCCTTCTGGTAACATTTTGGTTCAGCCTTTTAGGGTTCCTCAACATTTTTGGACTTTCAACGTCTGCAAACAAACACTTCGCAGTTTTGGATCTCGAAAGGTTCGACGGACCTTGTTCTTCAAATAACTTTTTTTGTAGGCCCGAAAGTGCAAAAATTTGCAATTAGATGTTTAAACAACTCTCTTTCTTGCTTTCCTAGTTTAAATTTTTTTTTTCTATTCAATAAGATACTGATTACTTGTTTTTATTGCAGGAATGACTGAACTAAAGACAACCTCTCTGATGAAGTATCAATGCAAAGGGAATCCCCCAATTTCTAAGGTGGGGAACAAGAATAGTGAGATAATGGATACCAACATCGACAATGTAGACTGGAATGAGTTCTTGACTCAGTATTCAGAGCCAGCAAATAAATCTGACGATTGCACCATATTGGTCCTATGTGGGTTAGTAAACACAGCCGCACACCTAGTGGCTGTCTCATCTTCAGAGCTGATCGTCACCTTGGCTCACCACTATGACTCAGATAAAAGGGTGGTTGTAAACACAGAGGGTCAGGTGGTACTGGATATAAGGCTGGATAACATTGAGGATGTTTTCCACCTTCACAAGGGCATAGACAAGTTCTATGACTTCCATATTGGGAAAGGAACCAAGTGGTTCGGCAATAGAGAGCAGGCAATAAATGAGATGATGAACAATGAGTACCTCAAGAAGCCTCTTCCAAAGAACAAGTTGGACAAGATAGACCTCTGAAGAGGCTATATGAAAGATGACATCCAAGCAGCCATAACATTGATAAGCTGGCCATTCAACTTGAGCACTAGATGATCCTTTTGATAGAAAGGATCTAGGAACGAAAGGCAAGATTCAACTGGGGAACTATTATTAGTGATAATTTGGATGAGCAATTGACAGCAGTAAAACATAATCCTAAGTTCTACATGAGCACCTATGTGGTTTACTTACTAGAAGCACGAGCATATTATCTAGGCCTTACCAAGAAGGGGAGTCCAAATGATCCAAATGCGTGGCCCCACATTGTATGCCCACAACTGATAAAAAGGGAAAACATGCCAGAGGATTCCCCAGACTATAGGATAGTTAACGATACATTCATATTCGTAGTCATCCAATCCATTGAAGGTGACTGTGCTAAGAGGATGCCAAAGGAGGTTGCCGCTAAAGAAGGGCCATTAGGGCCTATTTTATCCAATTCAGGACTTTAACATACATTCAGATAGCTGGGTCAAGCTTGCAACCAAAGAAACTACCCAGGTATCCATTTAATTGGATAATTATACTAGAGATGGGTAGGCAGCTCACAGATGTATACGAGCATATAAAACATAAAAAGAAGCATTGTTGGGACTTTCCCATCTCTTTGGGACCATACGCACTACAAGATATGAAAATTTGCAAATCCTTGGCTTTTGAATGGGATGATTGTCCCTTGCAGCTCTATAAAATAGTGCAAGCCTGTTTTGACCCCATAGGTACTTATAGCTATATTATTGGCAAATTCTACATACACGAGCCACACTTGGAAGATCACTGGATAAACTGCATAGACAATCATGAGGTCAAGATTTGGGACTATTGTAGAATGAACCTCACTCTGGAAAAAGAGGTATTAAAGATTCCTATCTCCTCAAAGGTTTGGGAATGTGATTCAGATGAGGTCTTAGAGGACATTTACACAAGACAAGATATATGACCGACCAATTATGAATGCAGAGGTTGACAAGGATAAAAATGATGACATGGACTTCTAGGTGAGGCATGTGATAAAGACTACAACAACTTGGATCAAGAAGCCACACAAAATGAGTCCAATCCTAGTAAAAACATTGATGGAGCCCTCAACGAAGGTAGAAAAATAGCGAGGGGAGAAGTCCACAGTTCCTAAGTACAAGAAAGCTCCCCCTTAGAAGCCAATAACCGTGTATGGTCATGAACAACCAGTTGAGTATGGATCTAATCCTAGGACTAAGAAAACAAGAATGATTGGCTAGATTGACCCACCAGCAGGGTCATCACAACCCCTATCAGGTGAAGGCCCATCTACCTCTGGCCAATCTGCTCCCACTGCTGAGAAGGGAAAGAAAACATATAAGAGGAAGAAGAGTTCTGAATCTCCATGGTTAGAAATGGTAGAAGAAGAGTCTGAGGAAGTAGAAGAAGATGAGCCCCTTGTCCGAATGATGAGATTGCAAAAAAGGAGAGAAAAGGAGGTTACCAAGAAACATAAAGAACATCCTAAAGAGAAGGATAATCCTTTGGATGCCTTAGGATCTAATGAGTTCATGATTTCTAATTTTGAAGGAATTGAAGGCTATTCAGATCATGGCCAGGATGTAGAAACTAAAGCACCATCACTTATTCAGCCCTAGGTGACCCTCACCCCACCACCGATCCAGTTCACCAATCCTTTAGTGGATGTCCCTGCTACACAAGTAAGCTCTAGTTCCACTCAAGGGATAGAGATTCAGGATAGTAGGATAGCCTGAGTCACTACTATGGATAATATAGCAGGGGAAGTACCTATTTCCACTCCACTACCTCATATCCCTACTCCACCAACTTCTCTACCACCTCCAATTCCTACTCCACCACCATTATTTCCAACCCCAACACCTACTCCTACACCAAATCCGCCCTCCTCTACTACTACCATTCTCTCATCTCCCACTCTAGTCATACCAACACTTACTCCATCAACATCAATCCTTTCACCATGCTCCACCCAGGTTTCCAAAGAAGCAATAAGTATAGAAGATACATCACCTTTCCAGACCACGTTGGAGGCCATGATCAGTCTTAGGTTAGAAGTACTAATTGACTCTTCAATAGATAAAGGCCCAAAAAAAGAAGAAGAAAATGTGGTAAATGAATGAGATGAGGTGGAGAAAGAGAAGGAAGAAGGGGAAATGGATATGGATACAGAAGGGGAAAGAATGAAGGAAGGAGAGAGAGAACAAGAAAGGGGGCAGGAGAAGGAATCAGAGCAAGAGATAACTCTAGGAGTACAAGGCTTAACTTCGATCCTCCATGTTGCACCATATGAACCTGTAACTGCATTCAACAAACCTACTTGGTTTACCAAGGAGATACAACCTAGGAATAGAACTTACACCAATGAATTTGATGGAGAGGATACAAATATGACCTCTGTAAGGCAAGCCTTCCACCAGGAAAAAATTGATGTACCGGCAAGAACCATGTCATATGTGACTCAGGACACTAGGGGTCATTGGAAAGAATAGATAGCTATCCCACCCCCAAGAACTTCTCAAACACCTGGCACAATGGAATATTATACATTCAGAGAGGTGGATTTGGGTGAACCTACCAGAGAAGGGAGCTAGACACTAGCAGCTCTAGGGCTTAACCACGCTTTGGGATTCATGAATAAAGATGAAGAGAACATCAAATCCTTAACAGATCAAAATGAAGCTCTAAAAGGGTTCATTCAAAAGATGGTGGGTCCTATTGACCCAAATTGTTCAGAGGCTTCATTACAAGCCATGCTAGATAAAAGGGCTACACCGGATTTTCATGCGGGTTTGACTCCTTTCATCTAGGAAAGTGTTGATTGGAGAAATGACTTCAAAAAATTTGGAGAGAAGGCTATCCCATTGGTATTTAGGCCATACTGGACTATATTGGTCGAGGCCAATTCACTAATTGACCTGGTGGAGAATGATGGGGTAATAAATTCAGAAGTAGTTAAGTGGCAAGAAACCCTCCAAGACTTGGAGATAATCCAAGAGCAACGTTTCCAAATCCTGGTGAAGGTCTATGAAGGAAAATAACTCAACAAATTTAAGGCATGGACTGAATAGATGACCAAAACAATTAGTTTTTACAAGAAACACCAAGCCCTCATAGCTCACAAGTGAGAGGAAGTAATAAAATGGTTTAAAGATATGGATGCATTCTTCACAAGGGTCGGCCTTGATGTATATCAGGATAAAGACAAACAGGCTCTATGTCTGTCAAAAGAGGTGGTTCAATAGTTCAAAGAAATTTTGGCAAGAGTTAACACTAAAGAGGCCCTATAATAGTTATTTTACCTGAAAGAGGAATTACAAAGAATGTCCCAACATGAAGAAGAGATCATGTTCTTCTCTTCTGAATTAACTATCTTTAGAAAGAAGCAAGAACGAAGGGTTGCCAAGATAAAAAAGAAAGGAGATCAATTTTGAAGAAGTTTAGAAGATAGTACAAAGGTTTTGGATAGCTCACCCAGAGGTCTTTCCTAGATAAAGCTTCAAGGTCCAGTTAACAGGTGCACAGGGCAAGATTTTCACACTTGAATAAATTTCTACAAAGGCAAAGTTTTTGGCCTTTTGGCCCCGAAAATGAGAAGCATTTTTGGCCTTTCACCCTTTTTGGCCTCTTCAATTTTTTTTGGCCTTTCAGCCTGTGAGAAGTTTGAAGTTTGGGACTATTCCAAATTTTGAATTTTGGGAAACACTTAAGAAATTTTAAAGACATTAAAGTTTCAGGGTAGAGGTCGGGGTCCGAAAAAACTGGGTGCTTCTAGCAAGGTCACTTTTTTCAACACCATTTGGACTCCAAATCAGATGAATGGACAACTTGAGTTTGTTTTAGAGGGACTAAGGGTCTCCTATCAGTTCCCACTGCCAGAAACAACCTCAGATGAAGAATCCAAGAAGAACCACAAGAATCAAGAGGAAGAATCCAAGTTCATAGAAGAAAATTACCTTCTTTCTCTTTCTCTTCCTGGTGAATTTTTCCTTCTTTGCATGAGAAAATGTATTTTAAATGGGTTTAAGAATCCATGCGAGTTATATAGTATCAGTTAGCAGTAGTTTCCATTCACCAAATTTCTAGTTTTAGCTTCTATTCTTTAGTTTAGACTCTCTGATGCCCTAACTCTGAAAATTAGAGTTGTAGATCAAAACTCTATATATTGTAATCAAAAAGCAATGTAAAGGACCGACTTCTTACACTAGTAGAATTTGGCAAATAAATGACCAGGTGACTAAAAATTTTAGTCACGTGACTAAAAAATTTAGTCACGTGACTAAAACTGATCATGTTCTACCATTTTTTTAGTCACATGACTAAAAATTTTAGTCACGTGACTAAAACTGATCATGTTCTACAAATACAAATGACTAAATAAATGACCAATTTGGCCATCAGGTAAAATCATAATTAAAATGACTAAATAAATGACTAAATAATTAGTTTTTAGTGAAAGTGATTGCAAGCCTAAGTCGTCTTGAGATATTGGTTTTGGAACCTCTTTTGAAAATCATTGTTTTGTCATTTTGGAAAGGTGTTTTGACTTATTGGTTGTGGGATGCTTTGTATCAATATAAATAACCTTTTTCAATTAAAATTATGGAGGTGCATATAATGAATATATAAGTGTTTAAAATTATTTTGAAAGCTTAAGATATTTATGACAAAATTAACATTTTGTCCTTAAAACATAA
>MU225876.1:385100-396366 GCA_018584345.1 Thuja plicata
TCAAAATCAAAATGCCATTGTGCCATTGTCCAAAATCAAGCCATACACACAAACCTCGTTATCTGATCATGCAAGGCACTTGTCAAGTGATATAATTGAGACTCAAAAAATGGTTGAAGAGTCTCCTTAGGGTGAATTTAGACCACTTGCTAACAATGATGAAGGTGTTTAAAAGAGAAAAGATACAGGCTTATCTTACCTTTCTCATCAAAATGATAAAAATTATTGTCCATCTCATATCTCCTCACCCAACAAACAAACCTTGAACATAGACCAAGATATAATGCCAACAACTATGCAAATGAATAATGCAAATGCACACAAAAAAGAGGTCTTTTAAAGGCATATCATAACAACAGAGTGGGAAATGGGCAAATGTTGTGGGCATAAGGGGAACACACCACATGTAATGTATTTTCCAATGGCATCATTCACTTCATTCTTATATTGTACATTGAATAACTTCAACATTAAGTTTAAAGTGTCACTAGTCATCCTCCCCTCAAGCTTTTCTACCCTTGAACTATAGATGGAAAAACTTGAAATCATGTTTAGTGGAAAGTACTAGAAAACATGGTATGATTATTCTTTAAAGGGTACTAGCTCAATGGAAGAGCACCTACTTTACAATTAAGAGGATGATGGTTCGATTCCATCGTGCCCTAATATGACTAAATTAATGATTAAATATATGACAAAATAAACAACTAAATAAATGACCAAATAAGTGACCAAATAAACAACCAAATAAATAACCAAATAAATGACTAAATATATGACCAAATAAATAACCAAATAAATGACTAAATAAACTATCAAATGACTAATAAATGACCAAATAAACTACCAAATGACCAAATAACCAAATAAATGACCAGATAAACTACCAAATGACCAAATAAATGACTAAATATATGACCAAATCAATGACCAAATAAATGACTAAAATAATTTAGTCATAAATTTGGTCACGAGATAAATGACCGACAATAAACTACCACTGGTCACGTGACCAAATTTGGTCATTTATCTACAATTTTTGGTAGTTTATTTGGTCATATATTGTTATTTTTGTACTAGTGTTAATACAATAAAGATCTACATTGGGTGCTTCATTCGTGGTGTGTGAATTTCTGCTACCTATGCAAATTTATTGAATGTATGCTTGCATTATTCTTTATTTTCAGAGCCCTTTGTGTTGTGTTTTGAATTCATGCTACTTTTAGTTGGAGTTTGCTGTTGTATATCTAGGTTGTTGTGACGAATGTGTGGAGGAGGTCATCTTTGGGCTTAACAATAAATCTATCTTGTGGGTGCGAACATCTTGGTGGCTTCACGATTTGATAGATTTTGAATATCTTGTATGAGTAAAATATATATTTTCTCCAAACTCTTGCATCTATGGAGTAGTGAATTGTGACGTGGTCTGATTTATGCTTCGCGGGTTGTTCCAAATCTCTCCAGCATTCAATTCACAAGGAAGGGTTTACAGCGTTTTATGTCTTTAGGATTTCACTTTTCTTTGCAATTTGCTTCATTTCTTGTTACCCTCATCTCTTTAAATTCTATCTTTAAATTCTGAAAATTGCTATCTTGAAAAATACAAAAGTTGCATGTTATTTACCATACCCATACTTGTTAAAACAAAAAATACCAAAAAAGAAACTAACAGTATTTTGTAGTTTGATGTCTTGAACGTACCAGCAAAGGCCTCCTCGTGAACAATCACATTTATCTTCAACTGAGTAACCAAGTAGGTTGTGATTCGACCCCGAAGAACCTTGGGAATAACTCTGTTATTCTTTCAAGAGAGGAAATCAAATCTCGAGATCCTAGCAAGTTGGCTTGTGTCAAAACAACGCTCAACAAGACCTATATATAGATCAAATGTAATAATTTTAAAGGGGGATGAAATATATTGGCAAGCCAGACTTCTAGATTTCAGTCTGTGTTTTTTGAGCTTTTAGCCTTGACATGTACTGAAGCAGAAATTTATGAATAAAATATAGTACAACTTTATTCTATATTTTTACTGTCTCTTTATTTATTGTGTGTACTCTTTTATGTTTAATTTTTAAGGCATGTTAAACATATTGGCTATAAGGTAGCTATTTAGTTATTTGCAAGTTTCTTCTAAGGGGAGAATTAAACTTTGTGAGTAATTTCAGAGAGTACAACAGTAATTGAGGATTTGATATAATATTGTGGGAGTGACAGGGTAATTTGTAAGGTGCTTCACCTGAGTTGTATGTAGGTTGTAAGGCATCCTACAGTACTTTTATTTATTTATTTCTGTGGATTTATATTTTTTGACTCTGTAGCCCAAGGATAGGCACTGGTCTAGAATTAGTTTGGTAATCCATCATCATCCAAAATATTTAAAACTATTCAAAATCAATTACCTTCATAGCATATATTTAAAATCAATTGTACGCACAAAGTTTACAGTTGGAGTTTTATGATTTCTTAAAGAGAAAATCAAATAGGTTAACCTCCTAAATTAATAAGAATTGTAAAAGGAAAGAAAGATGAAATTCCTTATTATGTTGTTGTCTGTCATCATTAAGATAATGATTTGGATTGTTAAGCTCTTCCTTAGAATAATCATAGTTATTTGCATTGTCATCTATGTATCCATATAGGAATAGATTATTCAGCACATAAGCAAAATCCACTCTAAAGATACTGTCAAGTTAGTAATCAATCATAGGTAAAACCTTCATGAGTCAGTGGATCTCAAAAAAGAAGGAGGTGATAATAGGTATCCCCAGTGTTATCAAAATACCTCATCAATTAGTGTTTTCTCATGGTTGAGTTAGAGTATCAAAGGTATTGGGAGTCATAGATTTATTTAAGTAATCAAGCATTATAGAGGCCCTGCAAGAAAAAACCCTAACAGAGGGGTCTATTGTGTAGTAATAGTGAAACCAAAAGAAGAGACTAAGGAGAAAGTCAATATGCCACAAGAGGTACAAGTATTGTTGGAGAAGTACCATGAGATAGTGTATAATGGATTTCCTAGTGAATTTCCACCTATGATGGATGTGATTCATCAGAT
Organism: Thuja plicata; assembly: GCA_018584345.1. Classification (NCBI taxonomy): domain Eukaryota; kingdom Viridiplantae; phylum Streptophyta; class Pinopsida; order Cupressales; family Cupressaceae; genus Thuja; species Thuja plicata. The sequence goes on from MU225876.1 coordinate 388,159, forward strand.
AGACCTAATACCAGGAGCTAATCTACCTAACAAGGAAGCATATAAAATGACTCCAAGTCAAAATGCAGAGATTGTTAAACAAATTCAACATTTGCTAGAGAAAGGGATAATAAGGAAGAGTTTAAGTCTCTGTGCATAGATGTGAACTATCCTTGTACCTAAGAAGGATGGAAAATGGAGGATGTGTACCAACTCTAGGGATATTAACAAGATTACAATCAGATACAGATTTCCCATGCCCCAGATTGAGGATTTGTTGGACAATTTGGGGGGTTCTTGCTATTTCTCCAAGATGAATTTTAAATCAGGGTACAATAAAATCATAGTTACTGGGGATGAGTGGAAAATAGACTTCAAGACAAATGAAGGGATGTATGAGTGGCTAGTAATTCCCTTTGCCTAACAAATGCACCTAGCACATTCATGAGGCTCATGAATTAAGTGCTAGCAAACTTTATAGGTAAATTTGTAATAGTTTATCGAGATGACATTTTGATCTTTAGCAGGTCTAAGGAGGAGCTCATGAAGCACTTGGAAATGGTGTTGAGGAGGCTGCACTAAGAGAAATTGATGATCAATCAAGAAAAATGTGAGTTTTTGAAAACTGAATTAGTATACCTTGGTTTTGTTGTTTCTAATGGATGTATGAAGATGGATCTTGATAAGGTAAAATCTATATTGGAATGGCCAACACCTAGATCCATAGGAGATGTTAGAATTTTTCATGGACTAGCCTCTTAATATAGGAAATTTGTGAGAAACTTTAGCCATGTATGTGCACCAATACTAAACACTATTAAAGGATGAATCAAATGTCAGTTCAAGTGGATAGAAGCAATAGATAAAGGCTTTGAAATGTTGAAGAAAATGATGGCAGAACTACCTACTCTTAGTTTCCCTAACTTCAATCAGTTATTTTTGGTGGAGTGTGATGCTATTAAACTAGCCATTGGGGCAGTGTTGAGTCAAGAGGGTCATCCTATGGTATTCTTCTCAGAGAAGTTGAATGAAGCCAAGAAAAAGTACTCCACCTATGATTTGGAGTTGTATGCAATGGTGCAAACACTCAAAAAGTGGAGACATTATCTCCTACCAAGGGAATTTGTAGTTTATATAGATAATCATGCCCTTAGCTTCTTGATTGGGCAAGAGAAGTTGAATCAAAGGCACCTAAAATAGGTAGAATATTTGCAAGCATATACTTTTGTCATAAAAAACAAGAAAGGTTTTAGCAACAAACTTGCAGATGCTCTGAGTAGGAGAGTGTTGACTATTCAGGAGATACAATTGCAGAGTGTACGGATGAGTGATCTTAAAAACCTCTACAAAGAAGATAAAGATCTCAAGGATGTTTATGAAGCATGTGAGAAGCTCCAATAGGGTTTTAAAGTGGAGTTTACTGATTATATGTTGTAGGAAGGGCTATTGTTCAAAGGACACTTGTCGTGTATACCTCAATGTTCAATGAGGGAGAACATAGTCAAGGAAAAACACCAAGGTAGCTTATGAGGCCACTTTGGAGTGGACAAGACACTTGAGCAAGTGAATAGGAATTATTATTGGCCTAAAATATAGTCAGACATAAGAAATTTTGTGGAGAAATTTCAGATATGTCAGAGAGCCAAAGGACATAGTAGCAACACTAGATTGTATCAGCCTCTATCCATACCTCAGAGACCTTGGGAGTGCTTGAGAATGGACTTTGTTTTGGGACTGTCTAATAAACCAAGAGGAAATGACAATGTGTTTGTAGTGGTGGAAAGGTTTAGCAATATGACACACTTCATTCCTTATAGGAAAACCAATGATGCTTCACATATTGCAGGTCTATTCTTTAGAGACAATGTGAGAATCCATGGATTGCCACTAAATATAGTAAGTGATAGGGATAGTAAGTGTTTGGGCCACTTTTGGAGGAACCTTTGGAAAATATTAGGTACAAACTTATCTTTCTCTTCATCCTATCACCCTCAGTTAGATGGGAAAACTGAGGTAGTAAATAGGTCTTTAGGTAACCTATTAAGATGCTTGACTAAGCAAAATGGACAATCATGGGATCACATTATAGGACAAGTAGAACATGCCTATAATGACTCCACCATAGGAGCACTGGTAAGATCCCATTTATAATAGTTTATGGGGCTAATCCAAGAGGGATATTGGAGTTGAGGGATCTTAGTTTACAAGATACGAGGAGTGCACAAGGAGAATCCTTTGTAGAGAAGATGAAAGAGCTACATGACCAAGTTAAGAAGACTTTAAAATAACAAGTTGACAAGTACAAGACCAAGGCAGATAAGACAAGGAGTGATTTTAAATTCAAGGTGGGGTATATGGTACTTTCCTACCTTAGGAAGGTGTGATTTCCTAAAGGTAATCCCACCAAGCTACTAGTGAAGAAGATATGACCATTAAGGATATTACATAAGTATGGTAAGAATGCATATGAGGTGGAGTTGCCTCCTGATTTGGGCATCTCAACCATTTTCAATGTGTGTGAATTGTATCCCTATAAGGGTCTACCCTCAGACACTAGACATCCAACACTTTCAGACTTGGGAGAAGAAGATTGGATCAGAGATTTTTCCCCTCAACCTGTGTAGTTGGACAGTGTCTTGGCCTCCAAGGTGCTAAAGAAGACCAGGAATGGTACTTACAAGGAGTACCTTGTGAAGTGGCAAGGGATACCTGATTTTGAAGCCACTTGGATGACTGAAGTAGACATACTGAAGCATGGAGTCACCATTGAAGACCTCCTAACTCAAGGGACTTGAGTTCTTTGTCCTAGGGGAGTATGGTGTAGAGAACCTCTCATTTTGTCTTGAAGATTGGTTATTTGTTGTTTAGGGTTGTTTAGGGTTCTTTGATATGTTTCTAATAAGATCCATAGGTTTTGGATCCAAGCTTGTTCATTTATGTTTGTAAGAGCACACATTGCTCCTAGGTGCAAATGTTGTCTCAATAGCCTAAAATTGGAAAAGTTGCTAATTTTGAGCAACTTGGGCCTATGTTCTCCTCTAGGGTCCTAAGTGTCCTAACTAGGGTCCTAGGATGGGTCAAAGAGCATCGAGTTGACCAAATTTTTCAAAGAGCAAGAAATGCTCAAAAGTTGCTAGCAACTTTTGTAAGAAATTGGTCAATGAAGGAACACAGTTGTAACCACCCATGCTTAGGTATTTGAGAATGCATTGAATATTTTGGAAGTAATGGAGTTTTAGTTATAGACCACATGTGTGAGCATTTTGTATGGATGATACCCTCAATTTTACTTTCAATTTAAATTTTTCTACAACCTTGTATGGTGGTGTATGGATTGGATTATACAATCTAACTCCATGGGAGTGTAGAGTTTTGTTTTATCTTTAATTTTCATATTCAAGTTTTTTTTCAAGTTAAGGCATTGTAAAGTTACACATAGTTTTAGGTGATTGTGTCTGCAACTTCCATTTGCAGAGTTATTGGAACAAAAATGGCTCTAACCTAAGAATCCATACTTGAAAATGAATGAAACCTTGTAGAATGATACATAAAAGTCTATAAATAATGTTTTTTTCCTTTTTTTTCTTGCAAATAAACTCCTAGGTTTGGAGTGATGCCCTAGGCTGATTGCTTGGAGTAGGTGAGCCAAGATAATGTGAAGATTGTATTGAAACATCACACCCATTATCTATTATGGACATCTTAGTGGCATGTGTGGAAGCCCTAGAGTGTCTCCTTCAAGGATAAAATGTTTAGGAGTTGGTATGAAGTTTGAAGACCAATTGGACACATTTTGCAATAACTAGTCTAGAGGCCTAAAACATAGCCTAGAAACTAGGGCCTGGAAGCAATTAGGGTTGTGGGTGTCTTGAGGATCTTTAACTTTGGATTCTATAAGGGCTAAGTGATATATTTCAGAATTATTTAGTCTTCCATAGGGTTGTGTGGAATAATTTGTAGAGTTTGATCAAAAATAGTGAAAATAGACCTAATTAGGCCTTTCTTTGAGTAGTGATAACAAAGAGATGGTTATAGTGGCCAGAAGTGTTTGAAACACATATAATGGACATGTAAGGTCCCAAGAACATAGGATAGATCCTTATAGGTGTGTGGGAAGATCCTAAGAAAGGTTTTAGGGTTCTAGAGGGAAATCTAGTGAGAAAACAAGGTAAATGGAGGACTAGCTGGAGTTGATTGTACATTTTTTCTTCATCATATCAACTATACCTAGGAGGCAATTTGAATTTAGGGTCTAGGAGGCCAATCTTGGTGAAGGAGACATAGGTGGTTGAAACCATTGGATGGTTCAAAGAAGTCAATTAACAATTTGGAGAAGGGTAAACACTAGATCTCTAGACCCTCTACATCAGACCTTAACTGAAGGTCATATACATCCAAAAATAACTTCTCTAAAGCTCACATGTCTTCATTCATCATATACTATCTTCGCTGACCAAAGTTGTACTACTATACTCTTTAATTATGCTTTCTCGCTTAGTCATTTTGCAAGCTACAACTCCAAAACTATGTTTGACACCAAGTGACCATCTATACTAGATGTGTTTCCATAAATGAGAACCCTAAAGTGTTCAAGAACATTCCTTAATGAACCATTTTCTAACAATCTCTCCCTTTGGCATTGATGACAACACTTAGAACATAATTACTAAGTGTCAATACCAAAAAAAATATACATTGTTATTCTTTATCTCCTCTACATATTTTCTTCTCCTATATTTCATCTCTATACATTTTTCATATCTACTCTTCTCCCCCTTTGACATCAATGGAAAAGGTATACAAACATGTAGAATACATAACAAAATTGCTTACCAAAAAATCTTATACTATCTTAAGCACATCCTGGAATGAGCTTTCCAAGATCTTCACTTCCTCTGACCAGGTCTTTACCAGTATCCAACTCACATGAATCAGTCCATTTAGTGCAAAAGAGGATGTATCTTCTGCCTTTAGCTTGGTAGGCATGAATCCAGTGAGGGTCTGCTTTGTTTTATCCATGTCTAAAATGTGGATCTCAAGAATTGATAACTTAGGATTAATTAAACTCTTCACCATACCAAATATTTCCACAACTCTCCCTTTCTCTATACCCAAAACCCTCACTTTATCTAATATCCTAGACACTTTTCTATCTAACTCCAATATGGTATGCGAGGAGGTCTCACAACTATTCATTAACTTGTCTAGAGTTTGTCTGTCCTTTTCTATTATATCCTCAATGTTTTTAATGTGTTTGATAGGACTTATATAGTAACTATATAAAATCTTCCAAGTGACACATAACTCTTTGCTTCAGATATGGCTTTTCTTAGTATGCATAAGTCTCATGAAATAGACTTGCATACTTCTTCCAACTCCTTCACAAGGTACTTCTTCTCTTCTTTTTCTTCTACGATCTTCTCTAAGGACTCATAATGACTATCAAAGTCATCCAATACCTTGTTCAAATTCTCTGCATTGTTCTTTGATTGGAAATCAAATTGTATAGGTAGGAGTTTGCTGAAAGTATCAACTGTTCTTTCCATTACCCTTGACTTCTTCTCACCTTTATGCTCAGATCTCTCATTCACTTTTGAAAATGTGATGAATGATAGCTTCATCAACTCATCCTTATCTATACTCTCAACATCACTGTCAGAGTTTTATCTCCACTTTCCAACAAGGTATGTGCACCAAGTTGTGAACCAAAAAGGGGGGTATAAGTGGACACATTTCTTCTGAAATCAGGTAAACCTAAATTTGGAATGGACATTTGAGGGTCATGCACTCAAACTAAGAAGATTTGTACAAAATAAAATTTTTATTACTCTAAATCTAGTTTCTAAAATACTAAAGTTTTTTAAAAAATGATAAGATTAAGGGGGTCAAACCCCGCACGCATGAAAACTTGTTCCTGATTTTTTCAGAAAAACGTAACATAGTTGTTTCTGTGCACTGTACAAAAGATATAGTTGTATTCATTATTTTTCAAATCCCTTTGGTAGGATGATAGGTAAGAGTGAGATCTATAAGTTGTGCATTTTTTTTGTAATTTTCTGATGAGTTTTTTTTTTTGTGATTTTTTTATGTGACCACATCCTAAAAATTTGGCACCTATTCGTGCGAGGGGCATAACTTGCATCAAAATAATCAAAAATGAAAACTTTTTTTTTTAAATGTATAGAATCAAGTGTAGAACAATAATATGTAATTTATTTTTAATTTGGTTAAGTATATCAAAAGTTACTAAAAAAAAGGTAGACATATGTCTGTGAGGACTTTCAAGACACTGGTAAAGAAAATTAAAGTTTACTATTCTAATGTTGTCCAAAAATATAAAAATTTATATGGTTAGAAAGATAAGATGTATGAGATTATGGTGAAAATTATAGAGCTACCCTCTTGACAAATTGCAAACCTGATGAAGATAAAGTTGATAATTCATCTTACAAGATGAAAAAACATCTAAAAGAACAAAAATGGAGGGAAAATGAGCCTCCAAGCCTTTGGGTCATTTTCCAAGCCTCTTCCCAAGCCATAACCCAATTTATTTTCTAAATTTCAAATAACCCGATCAGGTTCTAAAAAGTAAAAAGTACTTTTTCAACTCCTACATAACCTGATCGGGTTTTAGAGAATTTAAAATGCACAATTTTCACTTCAAAACTCGATCAGGTTTTGAGGAAGTAAAAATTGTACATTTTATTCTTCACAAACTAATCGGGTTATGAAGAAATTAAAATAGGCTTTGCTCTAGAATCCCTAACTTCCATATATGGAGTCCAATTGACTCTATTCAAAAATCATAGGAAAGATATTGAGACGATCTAACACATGATTAACCTGCAATCATCTTTAGTCATCAACATTTTTCTACCATCCATTTGAGAGAGAGAGAGAGAGAGAGCATATTGATTTTCCTATGCATTGCATGTATGGACAATAATGAGTACCTATTTTATACCTTAATTGATTCAAATGGGTGGCATAAAAAATGTTGATAACTAAAGATGATCATAGCTTAATTATGTGTTAGATTGTCTCAAGATCTTTCCTACACTTTTTGAATGGAGTCAATCAAACTCCATATGTGGAAGTTATCGCTTCCAAAGCAAAGCCTATTTTAATTTCTTCATAACCCGATCAGGTTATGGAGAATGAAATGCATAATTTTTACTTCTTCAAAACCCGATCGGGTTTTGAAGATGTGAAAATTGTGTATTTTATTCTCCATAACCCGATCAGGTCATGTAGGAGTTGAAAAAGTACTTTTTTCTTTTCGGGAGCCCGATTGGGTTATTTGAAATTTAGAAACCCAATCGGGTTTTGAGATAGATTGAGTTTTTTTATAATATTTTCTAGGCTTGGTTACCAATCCTAGAACAATTTTGAATTTTCAACAACCTGATTGGGTTATATTAAATTTGAATTTTTTGTAAAGATGCGTCCACTTTTTTGACTCACAACTTGGTGCACATACCCAACAATAAGATGAAGAAACAAATGCATGAGTTTCTTTTTTGACTTCAAATTTATCTACTGCTTCCTTTTCTATTTCAGCTTCGCTCACTTTTTTCTCTTCCTTCTTTGTCACTGTTAGATCAATGTTTCCTCCATCAATGTTAGTAACCTTCTCAAAAGGATCAGTAACATCCTGCGAAGTGTCCAAATACACAGACACACTAGAAATAAAGAAATATGGTTGCTTCATAGTACTAACAAAATGACTATTATCTTCATCCTTTGATGTAATCAGGTTTACATCAGCTATTCTTGATGACTCACCTTTTAGAATTTTAGGCTTAGTAGCCTTGGGAGGTGAGAACTTCTCAGGTTTAGTTCCCATCAAAACCTTATCAACTGCCTTCTGTTTTTCCTTAATAACTTCCTCATACTTTCTCCCCATTATCTTCACCAATCTTGAATTGGTTCACAACAAAGGTTTCAGAGCATTTAATTTATTTTCCTTTTCTTTGACTGAAACAATAGGTAACATATTTTCAAATTCTTTTACTCTGATTGTTTCATCTTCTATTTGTGCTAATTGTTTCCTTATTTCCAATTTCTCATAAAGTTCTTCAGGTATACTGCCTTCAACTTCTAACTGTAACACCCCAAAATTGGCACCTAACAACCTAATCAATTTTGGTGCATTTTCTCATCCTCGAAGTCCTATTGTACTAGGCAAATTCTTCTCCTAATTGACTTTAATTGACTGAGTTTCAAATG
>MU225876.1:426822-442282 GCA_018584345.1 Thuja plicata
CCCTTGTGTGAACACAGAGGTGGGAGGGTGACGATCACAGCCATGTCGCACCAACTATTGTGGTCACACAGTGGGAGGGGAGGCGTTGCACCAGGCCGCACCGCCCTCATCCCCTGCTCTCCCTTCGCTTGTGTCCTTTCCCCTCTTGACCGCCATCCTCCGTGGTCACCGCCCACTGCAGCCGCCTTGTCCTTTTAAAACCCTTTTGCCACCTCATTTTGTACTCAACCTCCCCTACAAACCCTAACCGATAACATATGGTTAGTTTATATATATATATATATATATATATATATATAAGAAACACAAATTAAATAATAATAAATTAAATAAACAAGAACACAGGAATAACCATAGGTTATTTCAAAAAGATAAGTCATATGAGGTTCTATCTATAATTTTTTCAATTTGATGAGATTTGATTTTTTTAGATTTGATTTAAATTGGATTTCAAATAAATTATGTTAGAATTCATAGTTAATTGTGTATTGACTTTTAGAATAGAATCTTCTAGAAGATTTTTATAATTTAATAAATTTCATTAAGTTAAATAAGGTTGATATTAAAGTATGTTTAAATTTGAATTAGCTTCGTTTATCATTTAGGTAACTTTTTAATTATAGCATAAATTACTTTAAGAGAATGATCTAGAAACATCTTAGATAATTAGATTATCATTTAAATTAATGGTTAGAATTTAACCAATTATTTAATTCGCACATTATTAAGTACATGTATATATTTGTATTTGAACCTATTAGATTAGTATTAATTTCCTTGAGTTATTTTTTTAGTTTAATGTAAACCTTTTAATTTAATTAGATATCAATAAGCATGATTTAATAAGGTTAATATATAGTTTTATTAAACTAATACATTACTTTAAGTAGTCATTTGCAAATGATTAAATATATAAAAATGTTAACATTCAAATTAATATTGTCTTTTCCTATAAACCTAAAACTAACCTTAGTTATCTTATAGATGTTAATCTAGTTAACAATATATGTTGATGTTAGGAAAAAATACACTTTCAAATGACTAGTGAGCTAATTAGTCAAACCTAGTCAACCATGGCCTCCTCAAACCTATTAGGTCCTATACTTGCAACTATCAGACGTAACTTGTAGTTAACTCGAAGACATGTGTATGTACAATAGTAGTTAACATTAGTCTTTTAGAAAAAAATTGTATTTGTTTTTTGCCCAACTTTTGGCCATGACACCAACAATAAGTGACACAGACCTCTTGGGGTATAATTTAGAGGAGTTCAAGGAGAGGTTGATAACTCGGGCAGACAAACCTTGCACAACAAAAATTACAGAAAGTGGCTTAGTGGAAGCCGTCGCTTTCCTACCTGCCATTTTTTGCCTAGAATTGTTTCAAGAATGCATAAAAAGATACGATGCTAGGCACAAATGTATTAGAAAGAAGTACGATGGAATTTTACTTCTGGTTGATAGAGAGACTATCAATATTGTGTTTAAAATACCAGAGAGGGCCTATTCAGAGTTCACTCCCTCCCAATCTATTGCTAGGTTCAACGAGAGTGTCGACAAACACTAGAGTACCATCACTAGAAAATGGCTATTGAAGTTTCAAAAGGGTAGTTATCAGTTACCTAAGACTCTTACGAAGGATCATATGAAACCCTATGTCAAGGATTTGATGGTGCTATTACACATAGTTAAGGGTGCTTCACAGGCCCACATGTTTACTGAATGGATGTATTTATTCATCCAACTTATTCTAAAGAGAGAACAATATTTGGATTGGGGAGAAGTGATAGCAGAGGCCATGAGGGAACAATTGAAGATGGCTCACCTCCATGGTAAATATCTTTATATGAATTTATATCTCATATATTGTCTGGCCTGTACTAAAGAATTGGTGGGGATCCCACATGAACCTTAGACAAAAACATTACCATTTATGAATATTAACCCATGTTGCAAGGAAACAAAGTGTTGGAAAATTATAGAAGGGTACATGATGTGTTCACTAAAACTTTATGTGTTGAACTTTTGGTAACTCCGACTAGGAGGATGATATATGAAGCTCAAAAATTGGTTGGTGTATATGGTAGCTACTACATATAGTACCTCATGAACTATAACTAATTGAATGGTTGAAGATGTTAATTTAATGATCACCAAGCTGCAGAAAGGTAATTCAAGACATCAAATCAGTTAATGTATTGTATTGTCATTGATGTCAACTTGATATAATCTGATTGGTTATATACATAGTGTCAAAGAACTCAAAGAACTAGAGAGATAAAGGTTATGCTATTAGTAATGCATAAAGTTCAGTATGGACTAAGTGACAACAAACACTGATGGTGAGTGCACCCCGACAGATAGAGAACCCCGAGAGGAAATTCATAGTTATACCCGAGCATGAAACCTGAGCAAGCATTACCAACGAGAAGAACCTCACAGCATTTCCTGAAGAATAGAAAACCACAATAGTGATTCCCGAGGAGAAATGAAGTGTTGACTGAGCTAACAAAGAATTAAACACCAAAAAGAAATGAAGTCCAGAAATGACAAAATACTTAGTTGGCAAGAGCTAAATATGGAGTTAATTGGTTGTTAATATTGTTTTCACCAACAAGTTAAAAGCCAGAGATAAGTGAGAGTTTTAAAGTTGTTTTATTCTAGTTGTCTAAGAGAAATCAACAGGATAAAACTAAAGTAATGATTGAAAGCAAGAAAGGAAAGAATTGTGGATCACGCCAAGAACAAGAAAGTCAAGGACTTAGAAATGGTGAAATAATGTCTATAAAAAGACAAGCTAAGTCATTGTGAATTAGGGGTGAATAGAGAAGAAGATGCCAGAGAGATACTGGTGAAGAATGAATTCATACAATCCTAATCAATCAAGCTAAAGAACATAGCTAAATATTTTTGTGGACATCAAGCAAAAAAGAACCACAACATCACCAAGAAGAAAGAAGTGGAGCAAAGGTATTAAAAGGAGACATTGATTAGAAAGGTATTAAAAGGAGACATTGATCAGAAAGGTATTATGAGCTTACAATAGATATGAATATTTGCAAAGTATAGTTGTTTATATGAACAGATCATATACTGTTTCAGTTTAACCATTGATTCAGAAAGTCTCTTAACTGAGAAAGATCTAAAAAAATCCTTTATATATTGAGATACATCCCAAGGAGTATCAAAAGGTTAATTCATGATGATAGAATAGTGAAATTCCATATATTATGTGATTAACTATTAGTGATAAATCCTCTAACAAGGTTGCACTTAACAATGTGTTTGTAACCTTTAACAGGGTTGGCTCTTCAATGAGCTCACTTCAAAAGAGTGAAAATTTTGGGTCACTAGTACCAAGTGGTTTTTCCCTTAACAGGGTTTCTACGGTAAAAATCCATGTGTCAAATGTGTTTATGAGTAATTGCTTTCATGTTTTTCTTTACACATTACTAAAACATGATTGATCAGTATACACTAAGTTATTTACTGTATTTCGGTAAATGATAGACTTGTAATTGGTAAAGATAAAGAATAAGGTTTAATAGTGAACTCTGAGCAGTAGTAATTTGAGAAGATAATCTAAAGGCATACATATTGTAGGACTAAAGATAACGAGAGGCTTATAATTGTGGTAATAAGTTTTTGGGTTAATTTAATAGAATATTTTTGAGGCCACTGATTCACCCCCCTCTCATTTATTCTAACAATTGGTATCAAATCTTGTGTGCTTAGAAGGAAGGTTTCAAGACCTAAGCAAAAGATCACAAGATGAGAAAATGAGATGTGGCCAAGTTGAACAAGGAAAACTTTGCATCATGGAAAAGAAAAATAAGACTCCACCTATCAGGTATTGGAAATGATGTTACTCAATAATTGGACACTGAATATGTGTTGCCTATAGGACCTCACACAATTGACCAATTAAGAGAAAAGCATGAGCATAACTCTATGATGATAAAACTTGATTCCTCACTCTCCGATGCTGAATTTGAAAATGTCAAAACCTACTCCTCTACAAAGCAAATGTGGGGTAAATTAAAGCTGGTACATGGAGGAGATGCTAATGTACTAATAGCTAAGGCAGAAAGCCTAAGAGGTAAATTTGATGACCTTAAGAATGAGAGAAGGAGAAAATATCACTCAGTACAACTGCAGAATAAAAGAGGTAGTCAATAATATCTGAGGAGTTGGAGGTGTACTTGAAGAAGAAACAGTGGTAAGTAAAATCCTAAGATCTTTATTTCCTATGTATGCTATTAGAGTATCTTCTATACAAGAAATGAGAGAAGTAGCAAATAATAATGTCACTCTAGATAGTTTAGTTGGAAGACTTATTTCATTTGAGATGAATAACTTTGATAACAGTGTCTTACCATCTATTGAGTCTGCATTCAAATCTTCTTTTAAAATAAGTAAGTCAAGTCATAAACACACTATGAGGAATGATAGTGAAAGTGATAGTGATGATTTATGACATTGAAGTAGTAATTGCTAGAAGATTGCAAAGAGACAAAGGTAGATACAAAGGTAAATTACCACTTGTATGTTTTAATTATAAAGAGATTGGACACTTTGCTGCTAGATGTCCTAACAAAAGAAAATATAATAGAAGTAATGATAGATCATATGAAAATATGTTTGATAGAAGTGATAACAGAGATTACTAAAGCAACCGATAATCTAATAGAAGAGATACCCGAGACTACAAGGACAAAGGGAAGAAAGCTTATTACCTGGTTGAGAATAGAGCTGGAGATACTGACACCGAATCTGATGAAGACATTGAGATGGTATTTGTGGCCATAAAGAATCATTCAGAAGAAGAGGAAAGGTATGTTTAGACCGTACTCATATCTAAGGTTAGTAAGAATGATGTCTTGATTATAGATAGTGGCTACACTCACCACATGACCGGTGATAAATAAAAGTTTAAAACTTTTGAGTACTATAATGGTGGTTTAGTAAGAATGGGTAATGACTCACCTTGCCCAGTTGAAGGTAAAGGAACCATAAGGTTGAATAAGATGATCAAATGTGAAAATACATACTGTATAAAAGGACTTAATTATAATCTATTGAGTATTTCACAACTGAATAACACAGGTCACCGAGTACCATTTGAGAACAAAAAGGAAAAGATCTTTAATGAACCAAGAAGGTTGATTGGAACTGGTGAACAGACAAAAGGTAACCTATTCTATCTTGATGATATAAACACTACTTGTTTAATGGATAGAAATGAAGACATAAGGTTGTGGCATAAAAGTTTATGTCATGTGAATTTTGACAACATGATTAAGATAAGCAATAAAAGAAAAGTAAGAGGCTTACCGAGCATGTCAAAGCCTGAGAATATCATGTGTAAGAATTGTCAAAAAGGTAAAATGACAAAGTCTAGTTTCAAGAGAAAAACCCATACATCTAATGCTATTTTAGAATTAGTCCATACTGATCTATGTGGACCCATGAGAAAAAAGAGTTACTATGGTGATAGATATTTCATTCTCTTTGTTGATGATTATTCTAGGATGATGACAGTTATGTTCTTAAAACAAAAATCAGAAGCATTCAAGATGTTTAAATGGCACAAAGCTATTGTAGAAAAAAATTTGGTAAGGAATTGAAATGCTTAAGATCAGATAGAGGAGGAGAATTTGTTTCTGATGAATTCACTAACTTTTGCAACGAGCATGGAATTAAAAGACATGTTTATACACCGTGAACACCACAACAAAATGGGATTGCTGAAAGAAGAAGTAGATCCATTGTTGATTGTGCAAGAACATTGATGATAGAGAAAAGCATCACTCAAACATTCTGGAGGGAAGCTGTCAGTACTGTTGTCTATACATTGAACATAGTACAATTGAAGAAAGACACCAAAAATATACCCTATGAGCTATGGTATGGATACACACCCAATGCAAGTTACTTTAGAATTTTTGGTTGTTAATGTTATATTTTGAAGGATGATAGAAATGGAAATCTTGACTCCAAAAGTGAAGAAGGAATATTTCTATGGTATTCCACCAAGAGCAAGGTTTATAAATGTCTTAACAAGTCCTCTAACAAAATCATTGAAAGTGAAAATGTCAGAATAGATGAATATGCAGAGAAAAATGATGAGGAAAGAAGAAAAGAACCAAAAGAATAAAGCAAGTGTGTTTACATTGAAGAACCTTACACTATTCCCAAGCAACAGTGTATGGCTCCCGAGCAACAGAAAATTACACCCCAGCATCAGGCTGCAAATATTGAAAATCAGGAAAATGATGTTCTGAGCAATGGAGATCATAATGAAGGTCAAGATGATGATCAGAATGATGAAAAAAGAGCTGAAATGAGACTTGCAAAGTGTGTCAGAAGAAATCATCCACAAAACCAGATCATAGGAGACAAGAAGGCTAGAACGATAACTAGAAGTAAGTCACTGAACACTAGATGTTTAATTTGTGATTTTGAGCCTAAATGTGTTAATACTGCACTTGAAAATGAAGAATGGGTTAGTGCTATGAATGAAGAAATAGAACATATTGAGAAGAACAAAAAATGGACATTAGTACATAGACCAGATGACAAGAATGTCATCAGTACCAAATGGATATTCAGAAACAACCTAAATGAGAATGGAGAAGTCACAAGGAACAAAGAAATATTAGTATGCAAGGGGTATGCATAAGAAGAAGGTATCGACTATGGAGAAACCTTTGTACCTGTTGTTAGACAAGAAGGACTAGGAATATTACTTGTGTATGCTGCATTCAAAGGATTCAAGATATACCAAATGGATGTCAAATCTACATTCCTAAATGGAATACTAGAAGAAGAGGTATACATTGAACAACTAGAAGGGTTTGTTGATTCTAACAAGAGAAACATGGTTTGTAGACTACAAAGCCTTGTATGGATTGAAACAAGCACCTAGAGCTTGGTATGAAAGACTTCACTCCTATCTCATAAGCATTGGATTTGTAAGAACATGTGAAAATAGCAATTTGTACTTAAAAGAAGATTTTGATGATAATATTATGATTGCTAAAATATTTGTTGATGATATCATATTTGGGGGTAATGATATGTTATATAAATATTTTGACAATGAAATGGGAAAAGAGTTTGAGATGTCAATGTTTGGGGAGATCAAATTCTTTCTTGGTCTACAGATTTTTCAACAAGATGTAGGCATATATATCACACAATCCAAATACATCAAGGAAGTGTTGAAGATATTCAAGATGGAAGATTTCAAACCAGTTGGAACACCTATGGCTACTGGATGCAAGCTAAAAAAGGAAGATAACTCAAATGAGATAAATTAGACCTTATTTAGATCATTGATTGGCAAACTAATGCATGTTGTTCATACTAGACCAAATATAGAACATGTAGTTAGAATAGTTACAAGATTCTCTACTAATCCCAAAGAATCACACATGACTGTTGTCAAGAGAATTATGAGATATCTAAAGAACACTGAGGACTATGGCTTATGGTATAAAAAAGAAGGCAAATTTGAGCTTTAAGTCTATAAAGATGCTAATTGGGCTGGAAACTTATGTATAAGTCTTCTTAGGATCCTTTGTGAAGGAAAAGAGTTTCTCTTTTATAGAAATCTCTCTTGAATCGATGGTCAAGATCGAACAAAAAGAGTGGGTCAGATTCGATTGAAGAAGCACAATCCATGTGCAAGTGATTCGATTGGTCAAGAGAGTCAGTTGACTGAACTGACTGATCAGTTATTTTGGAAACTTCCAAAATCAGTTCACAGTTAACTGAAATGTTTCCAAAATGATAAACAGTGGAGAATCAGTTAACTGAGTGGAACTGGATTGTATCCATTTTGATAATCAGTCAACTGAATTTGATGATGTCATATGCATTTGTAATAATTTAATTGATTTTGAATGCACATTTATGTTTTTATAATTAATTTAATTCCTTTTTGATTTAATTAATATATCAGAATATCAATTAAATAATAGTATAAAGTTTATTTTCCAATGTAATGTGATTTTAGGAATTAATTAATTAATCAATTAAGATGATCGATTAGGACCTAGGGTTTAGGTCAGATCAGTTTGAATTTGATAATTGCCTGTTTGATTTAGGACTTAGGTTTAATCAAGATTAGGGTTTCTTGATTAATTTCTGAGATTGGCGGTCTTGGGTTTATGTGACCATTTTTAGGTGATTACATTTTCCTTCTTTGAATTGATGTGTGATTAGCGCATTGATACAAATAACTGTTACTGATGAGATCAAGAATAGTTTGATTTGAAGTGATGAAACCATTCTTTTGAAGAAGAAGACCAACTTTGAGATTGATTGGACGTAGATCGATCAAAAGATATAAAATAGAATGCTCAGTTTGATTTGAAGCGATAAAACTAAACATCTGTCAGGAACTCTTAAACCTTTTTGATTGGTTTGAATGAATAACCAGTTTGATTTGAAGTGATGAAACTGATTACCATTAAGAGATTTGATTAGCAAGAAAATTGATTTCATTTGAAATGATGAAGCCAATTTGATCAATGTATCTGGTTTCAATAATGAATAGCCCGTATAAGACTGATCTTGTCTAGTTTCAAGTGTATTCACCAATGTATAAGACCATTTATTAGGTTGCCTTTGATTTAAGATGATCTCAACTTGATTTGATGCGATGAAGCTGAGATGCCCCAAGCGATGGGGTTATGATTGAGGATGTGATCACTGGAATGTTGATGTCCTGATCTTGCCCCCTCAGGAGGTAAATTGAAATATAGATAGGTGCCCTAGTGATGAGAAGAAATTTGATTGATTAGACAATTTAGGAAGGAACTGATCTGATTAGATAGAGGTCCCACTTGGTTAGGATAAAATCTGTACTTGATGAGAGGTTTTGTTGACTGAGATTGACCAAAAGTAAGATACAAGGATTGATTAGAAGAAAAGCATGAGAGATTTCTATTGGTTGTGCAAGTAGTCATTTAGATTTCGATTTTGATCCTGAAAATAGAATCAGGACAATTGATTTAGCAAGGGGTGTCATGATCACTTGACGATGAGAAGATTGATCAATTAGAATCTTAGATCCTTCACATTGGATAGAGATACAATTATTATACTGATTTGAACACTATGCAGATACAGATGCAGATGCAAGGCTAACATGAATGCAACCTAAGGTGTAGTCACTGAGCTTTAGCTTTGAAATTATTTATCATTGAGGATTTTTGGAACATCAAAGTTGATACAATCCTTACTGGTGCCACTACGACCATAAGAATATGAATATGACTTTCATCGGATAAGATATGGGAAACTAACGTAAGCATCGAGGCACAAAAGATGAGATGACCTAAAAATCGTTTCTAGTTGATGTTGTAAGAGTACACTAGTATCGAGGCATTCAAAGTCAAGATAACCATGAGTGCACGCTTGTGTAAAAAAATAGAGAAATAACAGTTAAAGAGATAGTTCTAACCTCACCTTGGCATACAAATAAAGAGGACCAAGGGATGTGAGGCTTTTCTGCCTTAATACAGGAGCTCTTACCACATACACCCTGAGTATTTGACATTGTTGAATCATCGGGACCACACCAACAAGCAATAGAAAAAGAAAAGATTAGCAAAATCAATGAGAAAAGACAACATATGAATAGAAGTTCAACATACTTCAGCCAATTTCAATGTATAAGGTGTTGAGAAAAACTGTTGTGCTTGTGAGTGATTTGTATTTGATTTCTATCAGTCTATTGTTTACGTTTGCGATATCCAATGTGTGTTAAGAAAAACTCATGTGTCCAAAGATAGTGTTAAGAAACACTGTTGATTGTGGTGTTGAGAAACACCTGTTTGCATCAGTAGCGAGTTATCCTTCAGAAATGATAAGATTACTAACTCTGGTGTAAACCAAAGATGTGATAAAATTGGGGACCCATGCCCCAAGTAGCAAATGACAATAGCTAACTTGACTCATACTACAAGGACAAATATAATTTGATTGCCCCCAGGTTATGACTCTAGATTGGTTTCAAGCCAGGAGGGTTCTCAGAAGAACCAGTGTCACGAAAGTGACTGAAAGATATGGACAAACCAAAGAAATAGATTGCCAAGATTGAGGATTGATAGATGGAGCATGGAGTATAAGAGGTTCCTGTTTACCAGGTTTTCACCTACTTGGTAGAGATTCTATTTTTGCTACCATGGTGCCTATTTACCAGGTTTTCACCAAGGCACTTTTTTTCGTTTTCAATTTTTTTGTATTTTTCCATTTTTTTATTTTTTTGATTGATGCATCAAGGTGCCTATTGCAAGGTTTTCACCAAGATGATCATTTTTTTTAGTACTTTTTCCATTTTTTAGGTTTTTTCAGGACATTACTATGTACATGGTGTTGATCACCAAGAATGCCTTAGGTGTAGAACTTCTTCCGATGGAGAGTGTTGATGGGCTCTTGAAGTGGTTCTCCTTCAGGTGTGGAGAGTCGATAGGCTCTAGAGCTGAATGTTGCAGTAATGATATAAGGACCTAGCCAGTTGGGTTTAAACTTCCCCTTTAGCTCTCTATGTAACTAATTGCGGGGATTTTCTCTCAACACAAGGTCTCCCACCTAAAGTTCTCTAGGTCTGACTTTCTTGTTGTATCCTCTCGAAATTATTTTTTGATAAGCTCTGAGGTGATCAAAGGCCACTTTATGAAGTTCATCCAGTAGCTCTAGTTCTTGGAGTCTCAAAACTCTGTATTCTTTATTTGGTACAAGTCTGCACAAAGAAACCCTAAGAGATGGGATTTCTACCTCTAGGGGTAAGACTTCTTCTGCCCCATATACCAGTGTGAATGGGGTTTCCCTTGTAGGTGTTCTGATGCTTGTTCTATAAGCCCATAATGCAAGGTTGATCTATAGGTGCCAACCCCTTCTAGACTTGTTAACTGTATGATGTAAGATTTTCAACAAATTTTTATTTGAGGCCTTAGCCTGCCCATTACCTTGTGGGTAATATATTGAAGAACAGTGTTGCATGATTTTGAATTTTTCACACAACTCAGCCATGGTGTTGTTCTTAAATTGACCTCCATTGTTAGTGATGATGGAGGAAGGTATGCCATAGCAAAAAATGATGTAGTTCAGAATGAACAGTGAGACCTGTTGTCTATTCGCTTTAATGAGTGGGACCGCCTCAACCCACTTGTTAAAATACTCAGTAGTTGTAATAATGAACTTGTGTCCATTAGAAGATGAGGGGTAAATCTGCCCAATGAGATCAAATTCCCATTGTTGAAAGGGCCAGTGTGTTACAAAAGGAATCAACTCCCTTGCTGGAGCATGTATAAGAATTCCATGCAGCTGACATTTCTTAGAGGTTTTTGCAAACCTGATAGCTTCTTTCTCCATGTCTGGCCAATAATACCCTTCTCTAAGTAGTTTTTGGGCCAGAGTCAGATAGTTAGAATGAGAACCACAAATTCCTTTGTGGACTTCAGACAATGCATGTTTAGACTCTTCTTTTTCTAAACACCTAAGCAAAGTACCATCTAATCCTCGCCTATACAAATCATTGGCCACAAGAACATACCGTGAGGCATTGTGGATGAGGTGTCATTTTTCATTTTTGGTGAGTCCATCAGGAATGATCTGATGGTGTAGGTAAGAGTAAACATGGTGATAATAGGAGGATACATGTTCAATGACTGAATATACCATTTGGGAGTCAGGAGATTTGTAGGAAGGGAAATGGATTTCTTCCACCAGGAAATCATAATGGAAGTTGTCCTCTTGTTGTTGTGAGGAAGCAAGTGTATCCATGGCATTAGCTGCTCTGTTTTGTACCCTTGGGACTTGTTGAAATGTGATGTAAGTGAAATATTTCTTAAAGTCATCAACCATTTGTTTATAAGGCATGAGTTTTTCATCCTTAGTTTGGTATACATCATTGATTTGGTTGATTACAAATTGAGAGTGACCATGGACATGTAACTCAGAAAAATTCCATTGAAGAGCCAGTTTGATTCCATTTACCAGTGCTTCATATTCTGCTATGTTGTTTGTACAAGGAAACATGAGCTTGTATGCCTTTGGAATGGAATAGTTTTGAGGAGTCAAAAACAAAATCCCTGCACCTGAACCTTGTTGCGTGAATGATCCATCGAAGAACATTTTCCATGATTTGTGAGTGATGTGCAAAATAGATCCATCTGGGAACTCAACATTGATTGGTTCATTGTCATGTAGTGGAGAATCAACCAATTGATCTGCAATTGCTTGTCCTTTGATCAATTTTTTCTCAATATATTCTATGTCAAATTCACTAAGAAGCAGAACCCATTTAGCCAATCTTCCAGTGAGGGTAGCTTTACTTAGGAGATACTTCAAAGGGTCAATTTTAGCCACCAGTTTGACTGAGTGAGCCAACATGTAGTGATGCAATTTTTGAGATGCAAAGACTACTGCTAGGCATGCTTTCTCAATCATAGAGTAGTTCATCTCATAGGACACCAATGTTCTACTGATATAGTATATAGCATGTTCTTTCTTGTCTTTATCTTCTTGTGCTAGTAGTGTCCCCAGCGATGTTTAGGTAGCTGAAATGTATAAAATCAATGGCTTGCCTTATTGAGGTGGCATGAGTACTGGCGGGTTTGCCAGGTATGTTTTGATTTGAGTGAAAATCTTGTCACATTCTTCACTCCATTGATAAGTAATTCCCTTGCGTAGAGTCTTGGTAAATGGTTGTGCTCGATCAACCAACTATGAGATGAACCTTCTGATAGACTGGATTCTCCCTTGGAGTGTTCTCATTTGACTTATGTTCTTAGGAGGTGACATTTCTAGTATCGATCATACCTTTTTAGGATTGACTTATATGCCTTTAGCTAAGATAATGTAACCCAACAGCTTGCCAGAGGTAACACCAAATGCAAATTTCTTAGGATTCAACCGTAATTTAAAATTTTCCATTCTATCCATGATTAGGCCTAAATCTTGTAAGTGCAGAGATTGTTTCTTTGATTTAGCAAGGGTATCATCCACATAGTCTTCCATGGTTTTGTGCATCATATCATGGAAGATAGTTGTTACTTCCCTCTGATAGGTAGCTCCTACATTTTTCAAACTGAAAGGCATGACATTCTAGCAGAATGTTCCCCAAGCACATGTGAAGGTAGTCTTTTCTTGATCCTCTGGGGCAATCTTGATTTGGTTGTATCCTGAGAAATCATCCATGAGAGAATACATATCATACCCAGTATTCATGTCTAAAATCATGTCAATGTTAGGCAAAGGAAAGTAATCCTTTGGACATGCTTTGTTGAGATCCCTAAAATCAGTGCTAACTCTAATGGATTTGTCTCACTTTGATATAGGTATGATGTTGGATATCCATTCTACATAGTCAATAGCTCGAATGAATCCAGCTTTGAGTAACCTTTCTAGTTCATCCTTGATAAGTAATGCAACATGAGGGTGCATTTTTCTAAGTTTTTGTTTTACTCATTTTACTCTAGGAGCTATTCAGAGATGATGCATGATGAGATCTAGATCTAAACTAGGCATATCTAAGTATGTCCATGCAAAGTTTATCTTCTTCTCTTTAAAGAATTTGGTGAATTCCTTGAGCTCTTCTACAAATAAAGATTTAGCTACATGAATGATGTGTGGATGTTCCTATGTACCAATATTCACTGGTTGAGTTGGTTCTATGAGCACTGATGATCATTCTTGTAAATGACTAGGCAAGACATCAAGCATCCTATCCTCAGGCACCTCAGAGAGGTTTTCACCTTTGGATGTGTCTTTTCTTTTTACTATTTTGGGTTCTAAAACTACCACAATGTGGTTTTTGCCCTCAGACCCTTTTCTTTTTTTTATTTTTATCTTATAATTGAGATACTTGATGTCCACTTCAGTCATGCTCACACTAGGTTCATTGGTGGAAGAAGTGATAGGTTCAAAAGAGTTAAGATAGTAGGCTAAAGCATAGTCATTGGGAAATGTAGGCATTTCAGTAGGTTGTCCTTGTAAGGACCAATTAATGAGTTCAGGATGCATTAACAGAAAAGGTTCACTGGGTTCAAAGGCATTCATGGTATGTTCGTCATAGATGATGACTGTTAAGTAGAGTCCTAGACCTGAACCTTGTATAGATGTGTTCAAATCAGAAAGAGCCCTAATGGCATCATCGAGCCCATGTCAAAAATAGGAGGTCCTAATTCATTTGATCTAACCTCTAAGGCTTCACCTACTTCATGCATGGTATCCAGCTCTATGTCTAAAGTGTCTTCTGAAAGACTGTCAAAATTGTATTCATGGGAGTCTATTTCATCATTTGGTTTCATATCCAGGACATGAGTGAAATCTACTCTTTGCCCCTAGTTTGGATGATTTCTACCTAAAAAATCTGCTATGGTAAGACTCCTTTCTTCTATATCCAGATCTTGTTCAGATTCAACAGTTTTTGACTGATAAAAAGTCATTGGTGATTCCTCTAGAACACACTCTTTAGTAGCATTGACCTGGGGTCTACCTTCATCAAATAGAAGAGACAAAATATTGGGAGGAATGGGAAAAGGGTATACATCCTTTGCATTAGAATCATCTAAATCGTCCCAATTGTCAGTGGGTGTGTCAGTGCTTTTTACTGTTGTCTTTTGTTCTTCCAGAACCTGATGTCCCTTTCCTTTATCTAAGAAATTCTTCACTCTTTGTTCTTTCTTGGATAAGAAACCTAGACCCATTGTGTCTCTAGTTCATCTATAGTCAACGGAGATAGGTTCTTTAAGACCATTTTGATTAGGTCCAATGGGTCCTTTACCTGAATAACCCATTTTACAAGCCACCTTATACCCCACACCAAATTGTTTTGGGGCTATTACACATTGTTCAACTTCATTATCTTTGGGTTCCTTATATAACCAAGCCAGAATGACTCTTTCCTCCTGTTGTTCCCTTTTCTTGTTGATACAAAAATACCCCTCAGAGGGTTCACTCTATTTATCCCTAACACTGACCCAGCATAGAGTAGAATAAAAGAAATAAGGTTTTGAAACCTTCTGCACTTTGAGCTCCACAAACTCGGGCAGGAATACCCTTGACAACTTAGAATAATGAAATCACTAAATTATTCTAGTTTTCTATTGGTGGAATTACAGGAAATAATCACTGTAACTTTTACTAGAACAGACCGAACTGAAAGTAAAGATTTTGATTTAAATGATGATAGTCACTTCATTGAACAAAAATAGACTAGTTCTCAATCCTAGGGCATGGAGTCATATATAAATGGTTTTAAAACATCATGATTGAGGACAACAAATTAAGGCAATTACAGGATCTGACACAAACATAAATATACCTTATATATCTACCTCAGCACACTTAACCAAATTAATCCATCAAATTCATTCACTACCCTGAACTTTGCTGAAATATCCCTAAAGTATATTCTCTCCTTGAAAGAACCCTAGAAGTATTTC
>MU225876.1:444886-457318 GCA_018584345.1 Thuja plicata
GGGGATGAAAGTTCCCTTCTTATGTCCATCCAGAAATTCTTTGTCTACCCATGTAATCTGCCATACAAATTCTAAAAAGGCAATCCTAGGAGGAACAAATTTTGGAAGAATATGAGGAGGCTGAGTGTAGCCATATACCCTGATAATTGTTATATAATCAAAGAAAAAGAAGTCAGCCCAGTTGTGGGAGATTTGCCAATTAGTAACATACTCCCATGGTCTCAGAAATTTTCTAATTTCAAATGGTAATCTGTGCCTATTTTCTCCCAACAAATCAAAAATCTGATCAATAATCCAATTACAGAAACATACAAATGAAGAATTCACAGATCCACTATCCCACACTGAGGTCCATCTTTGGATTGGTTCTTCCACACCATTGTCTGATGTAAATAGCTGCAATTCCTTGTCCATTGATGCTCTATTGTAATATAGAATCATATACATCAGGTGAGAGTAATGTTTGAAAGTGGGCTTAGGGTTATCTGTTTGTATTTCTACCAGTCCATCATGGATAGCCTCTACTATATAGCCAACATAATCATAATATGGGTTGAATTTATGGTGTTGGATGTTCATAGCTATCATGAGTATCTCTTCAGATACTATAGAATCTCCATCAAGGCCCAGGACCCTACTTACACCATAAGCAGTGCACTTTACATAGTGGTGAAACAGAGACAGGTCAAAAGGTGGTTTGAAATTATCTGGAATTTTCACCAGTTTCCTATCTACTCTGGGCATGAATTTAGGCATTTCATATTTCTTGATCAGATGCTCTCTCTTGACATAGTTAGCTTTGATTTTCTTCAAATCAATATCAGTACAAAGTGCACTAGAAATCCCAAATACCTCAGCTACTGACCTCCTATCTATGGAAACTAGGGTTTCTTTGTTCTTTTTCTAATTACCCTAGCCACTGGGCAATAGTTTTTTGCTAGTTCCCTAATGAGACCAATATCCACATATACATCAGGCACAATTAACTTAGCCATATTCAAGTCCCATGGATTGCAAATTGGGGCTGGTTTAACCCTATTGTTCCATAAATAATGAAATAGAGAAATACCGGAGTAATCTGGGGTTACCGGATTTCTGCATTGAGACCATTTGTCGGTCCATTCCTCCCAATCCGTGCTATTTGTGTTCAGAGTCCCTGGCAGCAACTCGAAAAATTCTTCTATGTATTTCTTTGGCACAAATTCCTTTTTCTTCTCAGACCCTTGTGAGGTAGTAGGAACGACTGCTTGACTCATCTTGATTCTTTTGAATTCTACTGTCTTTAGACACACAACTCCAGATAGATAAGCTCCTTACTATTTGCAGAAACCTCAGAATGCAGAAATGAGAGTTGTATAGAATCCAACTCAATCATTTACACTTATAGCCATTAAGGACTGTGTCTTGTCAACTTGAAAGCTGAATTTCTGCACTTGAACAGTCACAGAGATTTCATTCTGTCATTAATGCTGTGATCAACTTGCACTATACATCCTATCTGGAAGAGAGAGTGTACACTTTTTTCCATCTGGCACTCGTCAGCACATTTCACTTTATTCACTTTTAGAAATACCCTTGCGAATGAGTGACACATCCTTGTTACCTAACTGGTCACATACTCGCAGTCCATCCTTGCTCAGCTTTTTATCTCCCACGAGTAAGCAATGACCTAGCTCTTGACTTAATCTTAAGTCTATCACGTACTCGCTGTCTGTCATACTTTGGCTTTTCTTTTCATGTGAGTGAGCGATTCTTTCTTTTGTTACTCATTGCACTCTCACGAATTCACCTTTTATGTCATCTAAATCTGAGCGACTGAGCGAGAATGCATCCTTTCTTTCATTTATTCCTTAATCGCACACTCGCAAGCTTTTAAAATGCACTTTTTGATTTGGGCGACTGAGCGATGCTTTTCTCCCTCTGGCTCGTCGCATACCCGCGAGCTGATTTCCTTTTTCTTCATTGACTGGGATTCATCTTTTATAACTCATACTCTATCCAATTGCTCACTCACTGTCCTTTTATTCCTGCTATCATCTTATGCGCAAGTGAGCGGTGCATTGTTTTTTGCTCAGTCGCAAATTCGCGAGCCCAGAAACTTTACTTCATTATAGACTGCGAGTGCACGACTGCTTCAATTTTCACCTTTGTCGCCCACTCGCGAGCTATTTTTCTTTCTTCTCTTCTACTTGGCAACTGAGTGATGATCTTCTCTTTTGGCTTGTCGCAAGCTCGCGGGCTCTTTTCTTTCATTTCATTACATACCGCGAGTGTGCGAGTATCTTACTTTTTCCCTTGTCGCCCACTCGCGAGCTCTTTTCTGATCATCTGCATTGATTAGCGAGTGCATGACATCATTCTTTCTTTGCTCATTGCGTACTCATGAGCTAACCTTTCATCACCTCAAAGCTTCAGCGAGTGAGCGAGGCGTTAAACGGGTTCTTAGTCGCTCGGTCGTGGACTATCATGAAACTTGAAAAGTACTTGTGCGACTGGGTGATGCAAATTTCATATCCTTGTTTTATATCTTCATCGCGCACTTGCTCTGCAAAAAACAACATGAGTTAAGCCTATGCGAGTAAGCGATAGCTATACGACATGACCTCGTCGTGCACTTGTGCAACTCAAAACATTGATGCAAAATCCTGATGCGACTGTGCGACTGCTTAAGTTTCAACAATACTCGCTCGGTTGCGGAGCATAGAGTAGACAGCACAATTTTCTAGTGACTGCGTGATACACATAACCTTAACTCGTCACTGAATCACTGACCTTTGAGTTAACTTCAATAAGGCATCGCGACTGCGCGATTAACCTTTACAAACCCTCTCACTCACAGACAAATGATAACTTAACATGGGCTCATCGCGATTGCGTGATACATAATGTTTTTACTCGTCACCCACTCGCAAAATTAGAACTTGACTTCCAAAAAGCATCATGACTGTGTGATTTACAACTTTAAGACATGAACCCGCTCACTCGCAGACAAATGATAACTTTGACACAAACAGCTCGTGATTGCGCGATTCTCTTCACTGACAGCTCATCGCCTGCTCGCACAACTTAAAAACATTGCAAGAAGACCGATGCGACAAAGCGACTAAGGATGAAACATGAATTCAAAAAGTGATTGACTTATTTTGAGCGGTAAAACACAAGATTTGAAAATAGGAAAGCCCGGGAAAAGAATAAGACCAAGGGATTCAAAAAAAAATTTAACACAGTGCTAACACCTCCTATTCATCTTCTAATGGTGTGTTGGCTTTAACAAAGGTCTCATCATAGATTTCTTGGGGTGCTATTGGTTTCATCTCTTCTAACAGTTTTCCATAAGACCTAGGTGATCTGGGAAGAGATGTGAGTGATAGTACAGGTTCCACTATATATCCACCCATACTTGTGTCCTTTATCTTGAGGTTTTTTTTCCATTTCCTTAAATAAATTTGTAGCTAATTCAGAGTTGGATGCCTCACTATTATGTGGGACAAGGGTATCCACTGCTTGTCTTAGTGTGTTACAGGCATAACTAGTGTCTGCAGGAACAATGACTTCTACACCATTGAACGTGAATTTGATGCATTGATGGTACGTTGATGGCACTGCCTACATCTCATGGATCTAGGGTCTTCCCAATAGAATGTTGTAGGCTAGTGGGAGATCCAGAAGTTGAAAGGTAACATCCCTCTCAACAGGACCTATTCAGATTGGTAAAGTTACAAGACCTTTAGAATATCTTTCTTGTTCATCATACACCTTGATAGTGTTTTTGTTTTTAGGATCAATGACGTTCTTTGAAAATCTTAGTTTCTCAATTAACCTGTATGTGTAGATATTCAACCCTGTGCCTGCATCTATCAAGACCCATCTGACACGGTGTTTATGGATCAAGAATTCGACATGCAAGGGGAGATTGTGTGGATGACTTAAAGATTTGTCATCTTATTTTGAGAATGATAGGTAATGTGGCGAGATCAAGTGACCCACCATGGATTGAAAGTGATCCAGATCCAAGTCCTTAGGGACATTGGTAGTTGATAGCACTTTATCTAGGACCTCTCTATGAGATGGAGAGATTTTGAGCAATTCAAAGATTGAAATTAGGGTAGAGGTTCTCTGCACTTTCTTGACAATGCTATAGTCCAGAGTATTGGACAAAGTTAGTTGTTTGGATTGTGAGACTTTAGAGGTACCCACAGCAGTTTGTTTGCTAAGATGTACCTAGGATTTGGATACTGATGGTTTATTTGAAGTTGATGAAGGGTTTGAAGATCTAGAACCCCCCAGGGTGACTTTTTCTTATGCTTGAGTCACTGCGTTGGCTGATCAAGACTCTTTCTCTTTCTGCTTGACGATGATGACATTGCAATATTCATAATGAGAAAGCTCAAGTATGTTGATGACATTGTTGTGATCATTAGAATAAGTGTGATTGATTTGAGCACCTTTCTTATAAGTTTCTCCTTTGTGATGGAAAGCTCAAGCATGTTGATGACATTGTTGTCATCATTAGAATAAGTGTGATTGATTTGAGCACCTTTCTTAGAAGTTTCTCCTTTGTGATGGTCCAGGAAAGGATCTTTGAATGCCTTATGATCAACATTCTTGTTGTGATTATCAACCACAATTATTTCATTATCAATGAGATCGTGGATCTCATGTTTGAGCCTGATGCAATTTTCTATCATGTGTCCTTTGTTTCTATGGAATTGATAGAAATCATTGTCTCTCTACCATTTAGGTTTGATTTTTGGATCATATGGTTTGGAGTTATCTGGCAATGTGAGCAGCTTGTTTTCCAGTAGAGTTTTAAGTGCAAATTCATAAGACTCACCTAAGGAGTCAAAGTCTCGTTTACATTTAATCCATGGTTTGTCTTTCAACAAACCACTGGTCCCTTTAGAAGATGATGATTTAGTGGTATTTTCAGCAATTTTTAGGGCCTTGGAACCACTTGTTAAATCAAAGACTACTAGTTTTGACTGGGGAGCAAAGTAATCGACTACTCTGTCATTTACCACATGCTTGTTTTTGTTCCAATATTTAGATTTGTCTATGAAATTGGAACCAAACTTAGTTTCTTTGTAGAGGGTAATGTTACCCTTTTTAACAAGCACATCTTCTATTTTGATCGCGTTTTCCACCATTTTATAAAAAGAGGGTGGAAATTGCATCTGAAGAGGGTAGTTTAGTTCTGGAATCAGAACACTAGCAAAAATATCCATCTTTTCAGATTCAGGCACAATACATGGATATCTATAAAACATCTTTCTCCATCATAGAAGAAAGGTTAGAAAGGGTTCTCCTGTGTTTTTCTTTGTGTTACATAAATCAATCATAGTCATAGGATGTTGGATATTGTAAGAGTACTATTGCAAGAATAGATTTATCAGTTCATCAAAATTTTTTATACCAGTGGGTAACTTTGAGAACCACTCCATAGCGTGGCCACTCAAACTCTAAGGAAAGAGATGCATAAGATATGTCTCTTCATGCATAAATTCTATACAAAGAGCATAGAATTTTCAGATGTGATCTTGTGGATCAGAGTGATCATTGTACTTATCAAACTGTGGAATTTCAACCCTGTGCGGGAACAGAGGCAAGTACAAATCTCTATCAAAAGGAAAAGGAAAGATTGTGTTTAAAGAAAACCTTGTGTTGGGCATTTCTTTTTCCTTTTGGAGTTTTTGTAATTCCATTTGCATAGCTTGCATTTGTTTAGTTATGAGCATCATGGGAGTTTCTTCTTCCCTAGCAATGATATCCTCAGCTTTGAAGTGAGGTGGAAATTGAGCACCTTGCTCTGCTAGATATAGGAAATATTATTCCTTATCTCAGTTTAGGATTGTTTTCATGAGTTTCACAAACCTCTTATCCTAGAGACATTCATCAATCTCTTCCTCACTGGGGTCTGATGGACTTGAGGAATATTGACTATTGTGATGGTTGGTACCATTAGAGAGGTCTCTCCATCAAGACCTACCTCTACCTTGTCTTTCTTCTGACATCTTAGGACTAGGTAACTTGTCCTTCAAGGATTGTGATCTGGGAGGAATTCAAGAATCTTTCTCAAAGAGAGGGTTCTCTCCAAACAAGGAGTTGTCTTTGAATGGGAATCCCTGGTTTTCTTCTTCATGAAATTCTCTAAAATGACTTCTAGTTCACACAGACATAAGATAAGTTGATTCGTTTGACTGACACCGTGGTGAAATCTAAAGTGTTGTCTAAGTCCAAGACCAAAGAGACCAATAGATAAATGTCCAACTGAAGATGGAGATAGCAAAGATTGATCTTGATTCAAGGTTAATGAACCTATTCTCACAACCCAGAATAAGGACAGTGTGGACAAAGATGATAAGATTGAACAAGGACTCGATCAATTGGACAAGCGTAACGACATCAGATTTCAAGACAGTGAAAGGTTGGACTAACAACACATTGTAGTTGCAATGTGAACTAATAGAAGCATTATGACAGTGCAAATTTTAGAATAGACTGAATGTAGTAGCATAGACTAATGGAAGACAAAGTTTCAACAAGTTTTTGAAACCAATTTGATATAATTTTGATAGAGTTTCGACAAGATCATTGAAGTTTTAGATGAGACAAGATAGACAAATATCCAAAGTGTAAAATTTCCAAGATTGTTTGATCATTATTGTTGTTGTTTTAGTGAACACTCATGCAAGACACATCATGAATATTGTTTGTTGTAAAAATAAAATAACACACACCACAATCCTAGGATAGCCAGGGCAATATCTGTTGAGTTCCCACTTGAACTGAAGTTCAGCCACGTCTACTCGTAGCGGACAAATTAGAAGCTTGGAGGCATGGGCTCCTGCTTACATGTGCACTCACTTCTCAGGCACACCAAGCTTTGAATCCCAAGAGTAATCACTTCCCAAGGGATGTTGTCTCTACTAAGAGCCATGAAAGTGTGGGACATCTTAGTCGGTCTCTGACCTTCCACGCCAACAGATAGAGGGTTTTTGGATACTAGATAATACTTTGTAGTAAGGGAATCCATTCAGGTGGTTGTTATCAAGTCATTTTCCCAATTAAGGGGGCTCTCCCAATCCTTTCAAAGAAAGGCTTTCACCTTAAAAATGTAGGGACTTTAATGCACCACTAGGGTACTAGAGGAGATTTTGGTTGCCACAACAAATTCACACCTGTCCACTATGAGACTAATCACAATGGCATTATTTGTATACTGGTTCAGAAGGGCTTGGCTTTAGCCTGTTACCGGTTGGGCAATCCACTCTCACCGGCTCTGTTAAAGCACTTAGGAGGTAGCCATGCTAAAGGATTTGTATGGATTTATATTTCACCCAAGATCTATGAAGGTGAGGGGAGAAGATACGTCCATGCAATTCCTAGGATTTACAAAACTTAAAGACACTTCAAACAGAATGAGAAAATGACAATAATGTTTTTGGCTTTTTGATCATCCCAAAAGGGCGAGAGAATAGTTTCCTGACATCATTTTCATTCCTAAAATAGAAAAAAAATGTTCATTTTAATAATTCCTACATGTGGGTTCCTATTTTAAGAAATCAAAAACAAGATGCAAGCACACTGTTTTGCGTTCTATCGATCAAAGGCAACCTGCAAAACCAATTCGTGAGTAGTTTGAGTTTTAGTCTTCTTTTTCAGCATCCTGCAAACCATTGTTATGAAAACCTTACCTATTCCTGCACATGCAACCCACTATTATAAAAACCCATTAAAAAAAACAAAATACATAGCCTGCCAATCCCACGTGTTAGAAAATCAGGTTAGTCAAAGATAATATATCATTTGATAATAAAAAAAACCTGTTGTCATAAAAATTAGGTTCTGACAAGTCTACACTAAATCAATCATAACTTTTGCAAAAATTAATGAAATTAATTTAAACTAGTGAAAAATGAAAGCTAACTCAAATACCTTTCCAAAAATATAAATTTCAGATCTGTATAATTTCATATGTGCACGTACTAATAAAAACATCAGTCAGATTTCATAAAATCAGGTTCACTAGTCTCGATTAAAATGATCATAACTTTTGCAAATCCCAACGAAATTATTTCAAACCAATGAAAAATGAAAGATAACTCAAATAATCTACCATAAATATAAATTTAGGATCTATATCATGTCATTTGTGCATGTACCAATAAAAACATCAGTCAGGTTTCATAAAAATCAAGTTCTAACTAGTATGCACTAAAATGACCATAACTTTTGCAAATCACAATGAAATCAATTCAAACCAATGGCACATGAAAGATAACTCAAATATATTTCCATAAATATAAATTTTGGATCTGTAACATTTAATATGTGCATGTAACACTAAACATATCAGTCGGATTTCTAGAAAAACAGCCCAGAAATTTATCACAAAACTCACAAAAATTAACTTTGTGGTCGTGGGTTCGAGCTCCACAGTAGGCGCCAGAAATGTGATAGCTAAATGTAGGCCTCTGATTTAGTAGTACATTTCAACATGGTCATTATACTTCAGCTGCATACAGGAATGAATATGGATTCATTCAGCCTGCATGTCTGAATGAGTCAACCTGTTGCCTTCTAGAAGGCAGGAGTATGAGCTTGCTCTCAGGTCATTGCAAACTCAGTGACTACACCGAAGACCTAAATGAAGGATTTAAAAAGATATATGTTGAGAGTAAACTGGTGATTAATCTAAATGTGAATGCAAATACATATTGCTATTAATTCAAGCTAGTTAGGATTCAGTTTTAGAGCACCAAATTGAAAGTATGAGATATTCAGTTTTAAACCCAAAAAAAAGTGTTCTCTAAATTAGATTGATTTTCTTGAAAGTAATAAACAACAAATATTAAATAAAATCTAAAACATGAAAGAAAGCTAAGATAAAATGTAGTATAATAACTTTAGATAAAAGATTAGGATCCTTTGTGAAGGAAAAGAGTTTCTCTTTTATAGAAATCTCTCTCGAATCGACGGTCGAGATCGAACAAAAAGAGTGGCTCATATTCAATTGAAGAAGCACAATCCATGTGCAATTGATTTGATTGGTTGAGAGAGTCAGTTGACTGAATTGACTGATCAATTATTTTGGAAACTTCCAAAATAAGTTCACAGTTAACTGAAATGTTTCCAAAATGATAAACAGTGGAGAATCAGTTAACTAAGTGGAATTGGATTGTTGCCATTTTGATAATCAGTCAACTGAATTTGATGATGTCATATGCATTTTTAATAATTTAATTGATTTTGAATGCACATTTATGTTTTTATAATTAATTTAATTCCTTTTTTATTTAATTAACAATTTTGTAATTTTTATTTAATTAATATATCAGAATATCAATTAAATAATAGTATAAAGTTTATTTGCCAATGTAATGTGATTTCAGGAATTAATTAATTAATCAAGTAAGATGATTGATTAGGACCTAGGGTTTAGGTCAGATCAGTTTGACTTTGATAATTGCCTGTTTGATTTAGGACTTAGGTTTAATCAAGATTAAGGTTTCTTGATTAATTGCTGAGATTGGGGGTCTAGGGTTTATGTGACCATTTTTAGGTGATTACAAT
The DNA here is from genome assembly GCA_018584345.1 of Thuja plicata. Lineage (NCBI taxonomy): Eukaryota > Viridiplantae > Streptophyta > Pinopsida > Cupressales > Cupressaceae > Thuja > Thuja plicata. The sequence goes on from MU225876.1 coordinate 454,460, forward strand.
AGTGATACCTGAGAATGAAACCCGAGAAAGCATTACCGATGAGAAGAAATTCATAGTGTTTCTCGATGGATAGACAACCCCGATGGAGATGCCTAAGGAGAGCTGAAGTGTTGACCGAGCTAACAAAGATTTAAACACCAAAAATAAATGAAGTTCAAAAATGACAAAAAAACTTAGCTAGAAAGAGCTAAATATGGAGTTAAATAGTTGTTAATATTGTTTTCATCGACAAGTTAGAAGCCAGAGATAAGTGAGAGTTTTAAAGCTATTTTATTCTAGTTGTCTAAGAGAAATCTACGGGATAAAACTGAAGTAAAGCTTTAAAGCAATAAAGGTGAGAATTGTGGATCACACCAAGAACAAGAAAATTAAGGACTTAAAAATGGTGAAATCATGTCTATAAAAAGAAAAGATAATTCATTGTGAATTAGGGGTGAATAGAGAAGAAAATGTTGGAGAGATACTGGTGAAGAATGACTTCATACAGTCCTGATTAATCAAGCTAAAGAACAAAGCTAACGATTTATGCGGACATCGAGCAACAGAGAAGCACAACATGAACGAGAAGAAAGAAGTGGAGCCAAGGTATTAAAAGGAGACATTGATCAGAAATTTATTATGAGCTTACAATAGATCTGAACATCTGCAAAGTATAGTTGTTTATATGAACAGATCATATACTATTTTAGTTTAACCATTGATTCAGAAAGTCTCTTAACTGAGCAGGATCTAAAAAAATCCTTTATATATTGAGATACATCCCCAGGAGTATCAAAAGGTTAATTCATGAAGATAGCATAGTGAAATGCTAGATATCAAGTGATTAACTGTTAGTGATAAATCCTCTAACAAGGCTACACTTAACAACATGTTTGTAACCTTTAACAGGGTTGGCTCTTCACCGAGCTCACTTCAAAAGAGTGAAAATTTTGGGTCACCGGTCCCAAGTGGTTTTTCCCTTAATATGGTTTCCATGTTAAAAATCCATGTCAAATTTGTTTACGAGTCATTGCTTTTGTGTTTTTCTTTACATTACTAAAACAATATTGATCGGTATACACTAAGTTATTTACTATATTTCGGTAAATGATAGACTGCTAATCACTAAATATAAAGAATAAGGTTTAATAGTGAACTCCGAGTAGTAGTTATTTGAGAAGATAATCTAAAGGCATACATTTTGTACGAATGAAGTGTTAGGGATTTTTCTTGTATGAATCATAGTGCTTGATATAACTACTTGAACACCATACCCTTTAATACTGATTCAGGGACAAGGAAAGCCTAATTGCTAAGGACTAGACAAGGTCCTTCTTCATTTTTGAGCTCCACATATGCTCAGGCAGGTTTTACCTTTTAAGATGGCTGTTAACACAGTATTTATTGATGTGGACACTGATTAGCTATGTATCTTTATTGGACCAACTTATGAATTATCTTGTTGATGACCAAGCATAACCACAAACAAGATATTACCATGCAAATCATAGTTATTAACATAACAATAACCAGTGATACAAGGATTCTCATCCTTCTTTCTTTTCTTAATAGGAGGGGTAACCTAATGGATTCTCTCTTCAAGGAATCAATAACATGGACAGTGTCCTGCTGACAGAGGTCCTTAATAAGTTTAGCTTGTATGTTCTTAGTAAAAGAGTTTTTAAATTGATTTGGTTTTGATAAATTAGAACACTTTTGAACATAGATAGATATTCAGACACTTTTCTGAACTAGTGCCTATCCTTGGGCTGCAGGGTCAATAATAAGCAAAGAAATCACATAAACAACATACACTGAACTACCTTACAACTCAAACAATTAGGATAGAATGCCTTACAAACTATCTTGTTACCTCCAGACCACTGTATCAGATCCTTAATGAAATAGTATGCTTCTTGAAATCATTCACAATATTTAATTCCCTCCCTGAGAGAAACTTGTAAACAACTAGATGGTTACCTTATAATCAGTGTGTTACTGAATACCTTATAAACCTTAACACAGAAAAGCATACATACAAAGTAAAGAGACAACAGTTGAAAGGAGTAAAATTGCACCGTATTTCATGTATGTAATCCAGCTTGTTCATACATGAAAGTTCACATAGCTTCAAAAGATACACATGAACCAGAACATCTGAGTTCTATTGTATATTATCTCTTCTTTACAAAAAATGTTCCAAAAGATCAAAGACCCTTAACTATTACAAGTCTTATCATATATATAGATTCTAGACCATCTTGGAATCCCTAAGGATGCAACAAGCTTCATATGGTCTCAAAACCCTAACCCTAAAGATGTAAGACAGAGAAAATAGAGAGAGAAGAGAAACGACGAGATGACTGAGTCAAAAAGGTGAAATCTGATATCTTTGTTCTTCTCCTGACCTTGCGACTACAATCTGATTTGTAAGTGGTAGTTGGTGTAGTTATACGAAGTCCTGATATTTTTTCTCGCCTGCTCACCTACATTTCTTTTGAAATAATTGTCCATCATGTCTATGAACAGTGCAGCACCAAGTGTCACCTCATTCATCGTCCAAAATCTCCTCCTCTACCACAGGTTTCTTTTTCTTTGGCATTGTCATGACTTCCCATGACATCAAGGAGCAATTTGTTGATATCTGTTTCAGCCTTGAATGCTTCATCTAGTATTAAATTGAAACCATCAACATCAACCTTAGTTCCCAAAAGAAAAGCCTCTTCACTAGGCATTTTGCTGTCAAATTCAACTCTCCAGGCATCTATAGACTTTACCTGGTCATCTTCTCCTTTCAAGGCAGGGATAAACCTATTAAAGTCAGCTGTAAAGAGACTCAACTTAGCCTCTATCTGGTTTAATTTCCCTTTGAAGAATGAG
>MU225876.1:465721-481374 GCA_018584345.1 Thuja plicata
ATATTCTTTGACCTTTCTAACCAAGTTATATCAAAAGCATCAAACATCTCAAGTTGATCCCAAATAGCATGTTTATACATTTTTAATCTATCATTTTTCACAGCATATTTGGATCGGACTTGTGCTATCACTAATTCAAAGTCACCATAAACTTTTAAACATCTTATACCATTTTTAATAGCAATCTCAAGTCCTAAAAATAAGGCCTCATACTTTGCAGTATTATTTGTACACTGAAAAGCCAACAGAAATGAGTACTTAAAAGTAGTACCTGATGGGGATATCAATAGTACTCCTACTCCTGATCCTTCTTTTGAGCAAGCACCATCAAAATACATTTTCCATATCCCATCTTCTTTCAGAATTAATTGATTAGATAAAGGATCAGATTCTTGATCTTGAGAGCAGGGTTCTTCTTTTTGCATTCTAAAATTTTCCATATCCATGTCAATGCAACAATTGATATGAGTATCCTCATATTTTTCTATCATGTGAGGAGTTCTTCTTTCTCTCAAAACATTGACATTTTCACCAGCAATATTGAAAGTTGCATATGATGAGTCATTTTGTATACTTCCTCCCATGGAAGCACTCCATTTTCTTGATAACAACATACCATAATGAGGTGGTATATCAACAACAAGGACATTCATGGTCATGACAACATCAGGGCAAAGAGCCAATCTGTAAGGCATAGTCTCAATAGTACCAATTACAGGGACTTCCCTAGAATCCATAGCTCTACACCTGCCATGAGGTGTGTCAACATGTAGGCCCATTGCCTTCATAATTTCAACTGGCATAACTGTATTTGAAGCTCCTGAATCAATCATACAATTCTTAAGCATCTTATCATTGATTATTAATGACAGAAAGAAAGGATCAACCACCTTAGGGGAAGAGGTTGCATTTAAGAATATCTGAGGGATCTCAGAGGTTAACATTTCTTCCTCATTTCCGTTTACAGGTGGTATCTAAGATACACTAACTGGATCTTGAACTATTATTTCAGGTACACTGCTTAACAATGACATCACCTTTTCTTTATGTTCTTTAATTCTCATCATTTCTAGAAAAGGCACCTTAACTGTCATCTGAGACAAACATTGACCCATATCAACAGGAGTATAGCAAATACCTGAAGGTTTTGGGTTATCTATGATATCTTCGTTATCTCCACTATACTTCTTTTGAGATGGTCCTTTCAATTTTTTATTATCTATTTTTTGAACCAGAACAATCTTCTCTTGGTCCTTTTCATCTTGTATAACATTTGGTTCTACAACCTTTGTGATGACCTTGACCTTATGCTTATTTCCAGTTTCTCTAGGTTCTTCTTTCTTGGGAACATATTGAGGGCCTGATTTGTTGTCCTTAATGAAAACACCTGAGGGTTGGCCACTAGTTCCTCCTACCACCCTATTCCTTAAGTGATAATTGCTTCTAGCCTTGTTTACCAATTCAGCAGTAATTCTTGCTTTTTCTTCATCAGAATCTTTTCTAATAAAAGGAAATTCTTGGCTATCTTGAGCATAGCATCTAATATTGTCTTCATTTTCATCCACCTCACTATCAGATAGGACTTGTTGATGATGAGTTTCAACCCTTCTCTGTGAAACATAGGAATCATGATTTTCCTCTTCACTGTTTGAATCAGTATCATGGCATGACTAAGTATTGGTCATGCTATGGTCACACCGTTCCCCCTCATCATTTCCTTGTTCTTCTGTTGCCTTCAAATCCAAGGAGATGACACAAAAATTAGGATTATGAGGTGCATCAAAAGCTTCACACCAGGTTTCCTCATTACAAAAATGCACTGAATTTCTATGCAGGGGGTCAGGAGTCTTGTTATCTGTTCTTTCCTTCTTGGGTGCACCAACAGGCTTTCCATCTTTGAACTGAGTTCCATATGGGTGATTCTGCATCCTATTCTGAGGGTTATAATTATTGTTAGAAAGAGGTTTATTGTTTTTGGGGGGCCTATATTCCTTATACTATGGTTCTTTCAGATTGCTCTTGCTAAACCTAGGATCATCTCTCCTATTTAACTTACCAGACACTCTTCTGTTCATTTCAATATTGACTGCTATCTTGTAAGCATCAGTAAGAGTTCTAGGGGTTTTATCCCTCAAAGCATATCCCATTTTGGAATCATAAGCATTTAGATAAGTTGCTAGACAAATTTCTTCATCTAACTTTATCTTTTGAAACAATTTATGCATGGCCCTTTGAAACCTTATATTGAATTCTGTAAGCTCTTCATTATAATTCTTCTTGATATTATTGAACTCATTCAATAAAAATCCCTTATTTGTTTTATCCCCATATTGATCTTTGAACAACTCAATCAACTCATCCATGGAAACAACAGAGCCATTAGCTAGGCTTCTAAACCATTCTCTTGCGTCTTCAACCAGGGAATGAACAAATAGTTTCATTAATACATCTTCATGGGTGATATTTAAATCATCAACAAAGTCAATGAACTTTCTCAAGTGTGCTTCACAAGAAATCACATTATTTCCAGCAAACTTAGGGAGCTTTTCTCCTATATCACCTACATCTTTAGGAAAGGCATTAGGGTATCCGGGGATACCAGCAAAATCAAATTGTTTATACCTCTCACTATGCAATGGTTTCCTCTGGAAACTATCATCCTCTTTAGAATTAGTAGTTTTCCCTCTAGTAGATGTATTGTTCTCTGGTCCAGAAAAAGAATATTTTGAAGATTGTAGAAAATCAATCTTCTTTTTCATCTCAATAGTAGCAGCCTCCATCTGGGCTTTTTCTAACATCTTTTCCATGGTTTCTTTCTCAAATCTTAACTTTTCCAAATCAATTTTGAATTTGGACATTCATTCAACAATAGGTTTCTGACTTTTAAGGCCTTGATCTTTCTGTTCACCCATCTTTTTCTTACCCTTATCTATTTGCAAACCAGAATCTCTATGAGTGACTGGTATTTCTTTGTTTTTCTGAGATTTATCTGTTTGTTTTTTAGTCTGATGTTTAGGGTGTCTTCTTCTATCATTATCAAGATCCTTATGGTCATTCTTTTTCTTTCTAAGCTCTCTTTCTTTTTTCATTTGTTGGACCAAAGCCAACTGTTTTAGAATAAACTTCTCTTCATTATCCAACATATCAGAAGGGTTATCTTCTGAGTCTGAATTGGGTGTAGTAATTTCTTCTCTTTCATTTGAAGTAGAAGTAGTTGTGGGAGTACCCAATACTCTTTCAGCAGCCTCTTCATAACCTGAGGTGTTTCCATCATGAGATTGCTGAACAGTATTCTTATCTTTTCTGACATTTTCTCCTTCACCTCTTAAAGGAGTCTCATCCATAGTATCTTGATTTCTCTTTCTCCTCCAAGAGGCTCCCACTCTTGAAGATGATGGGATTCCTTCATTTAAAACCCTCTCAGGGTCATCCCTTATTTTTGACCTAGTATTCATTCTGTAAGACATTTTATAATCTTTGCACTAATCTCAGAGATGTCCTTTTCAAAGTCGCCACCCAATAAATTGGGATGAATGAATAACTATCAAGGGTTAATATGACTCTTTCTCTGGTATTTATAAAAATTTGTCTGTAACCAGATTTTGGGATAGTACTTCCAAATAATCCATTAAATTACTATTCCCCAGCGGAGTCGCCACTTTGTTAGGGATTTTTCTTGTATGAATCACAGTGCTTGATATAACTACTTGAACACCATACCCTTTAATACTGATTCAGGGACAAGGAAAGCCTAATTGCTAAGGACTAGACAAGGTCCTTCTTCATTTTCGAGCTCCACATATGCTCAGGCAGGTTTTACCTTTTAAGATGGCTGCTAACATAGTATTTATTGATGTGGACACTGATTAGCTATGTATCTTTATTGGACCAACTTATGAATTATCTTTCTGATGACCAAGCATAACCACAAACAAGATATTACCATGCAAATCATAGTTATTAACATAACAATAACCAGTGATACAAGGATTCTCATCCTTCTTCCTTTTCTTAATAGGAGGGGTAACCTAATGGATTCTCTCTTCAAGGAATCAATAACATGGACAGTGTCCTGCTGACAGAGGTCCTTAATAAGTTTAGCTTGTATGTTCTTAGTAACAAAGTTTTTAAATTGATTTGGTTTTGATAAATTAGAACACTTTTGAACATATATAGATATTCAACACTTTTCTGAACCAGTGCCTATCCTTGGGCTGCAGAGTCAATAATAAGCAAAGAAATCACATAAACAACATACACTGAACTGCCTTACAACTCAAACAATTAGGATAGAATGCCTTATAAACTATCTTGTTACCTCCAGACCACTGTATCAGATCCTTAACGAAATAGTATGCTTCTTGAAATCATTCAAAATATTTAATTCCCTCCTTGAGAGAAACTTGTAAACAACTAGATGGTTACCTTATAACTAGTGTGTTACTGAATACCTTATAAACCTTAACACAGAAAATCATACATACAAAGTAAAGAGACAACAGTTGAAAGGAGTAAAATTGCACTGTATTTCATTTATGTAATCCAGCTTGTTCATACATGAAAGTTCACACAGCTTCAAAAGATACACATGAACCAGAACATCTGAGTTCTGTTGTATATTATCTCTTCTTTACAAAAAATGTTCCAAAAGAACAAAGACCCTTAACTATTACAAGTCTTATCATATATATAGATTCTAGACCATCTTGGAATCCCTAAGGATGCAACAAGCTTTGGATGGTCTCAAAAGCCTAACCCTAAAGATGTAAGACAGAGAAAAGAGAGAGAGAAGAGAAACGACGAGATGACTAAGTCAAAAAGGTGAAATCTGATATCTTTGTTCTTCTCCCGACCTTTTGACTACAATCTAATTTGTAAGTGGCAGTTGGTATAGTTATACGAAGTCCTGATAGTATTTCTCGCCTGCTCACCTACATTTATTTTGAAATAATTGTCCATCATGTCTATGAACAGTGCAGCACCAAGTGTCACCTCATTCATCGTCCAAAATCTCCTCCTCTACCACAGGTTTCTTTTTCTTTGGCGTTGTCATGACTTCCCATGCCTTTACTTCATCATCAGTTGGCCAATTGAAGTCTTAGGTACTCTGTACCTGCACCTTCTGTCTGTCCCATCTTGCATCAGTGATATTATTGACATCAAGGAAGAATTTGTTGATATCTGTTTCAGCCTTGAATGCTTCATCTAGTATTAAATTGAAACCATCAACATCAACCTTAGTTCCCAAAAGAAAAGCCTCTTCACTAGGCATTTTGCTGTCAAATTCACCTCTCCAGGCATCTATAAACTTTACCTGGTCATCTTCTCCTTTCAAGGCAGGGATAAACCTATTAAAGTCAGTTGTAAAAAGACTCAACTTAGCCTCTATCTAGTTTAATTTCCCTTTGAAGAATGAGAGAGCAATGTTTACCCTTTTGATCTCATCTTCTACCTCTGTCACAATTGGTGGAAAGTCTGGCCTAATGTTCTGCAATGATGTCAATTTCTCAAATAGACTTGCTCTGGCAGACCACTTTGTAAAATAGGGGTTTAAAATTAGAAGATACCTTAGTACTTCTGCATGCAATATAGGCAATTTTTTATAAGTATTTATTACAACATCAGCCTTTTCTTTAAGGATCTCAATCCTATGTTGCAATATGCCTCTTAATGCCTTCAATGCTATAGCATTCCCCTTTTCTTCATCTTATTTCTATTCTACAGCCTCTTCTGATCTAGGCTTGTCTTCAATTTGCACAGGTGGAGGTTGTGCAGGCACATATACTACCTCTGGTTTTGCCTCTAATTTCTTAGTTAATACCTTTATCATCTGATCTCTTTGGTATATCTTTATGTGGCACAGATCTCTATCCTTTGATAGTGCACTTGTGTCCTCTAATAGATTCGTATACCTTTCAGACAACTACTTTGTCTTGTCCTCATTCAGCTGAGCCCAGTGTGTCATTATTTGAGAGATTTCCAAATCCCCTATGTTCTGCACTGACCACACCATCTGGTTCCCCACCATATTCTCTTGAATATTTACTAATTGGGGCTTGCGCTCCTTAGGACTCAGATTCCACATGGCAAAGGCTTGTGACTTTGGGTCATACCCAAATCCTTTGATCATGTCCCCTATCTGTACTTCACTGACCATTTTAAGGTCAGGCTGCTTCATGATTTGATCTATTACAAATGTTGATGGCAAATCCCAGCCTTTAGCTAATAAGATACCACTTCCTATCACCATCTTCCTAGCATCCTCAGGAGATATGTCCTCAACTTCAGGATCATAATTTTGCAGGGCTACAAGAGCTTCATTAGTAATTGTCTCTTTCCCATCCACAAGTAACTGGGATTTCAACTGCTCTGCCTTGTGCCATCTAAGGAAGTCCTTAAACTCCTCTGTCTTGACAAAATTGTCATCATCTAGGAACTTTTTCTGATTAAGCAGTCTTTCATCCACACATGACCTCAGTGGGATCTCAACTTTGTCCTCTGGATTAGGCATTTGTTTCTTGCCTTACCTGATTGCTTTCCTCAGGTTATGGTCATATAACCTGGTACCTGGTATCAAGGCCTTAACCTTGTCCTTTTTCTTTCTCTGCCCTTCTCCTAAAGGCTGGCCTAATTCTAACTTTTTCCTTTTTGCTGCAGGCTCTTCCAAATCATCTGGCTGTGTTGCAACAGTTAGGTCTATGATGTGTTGCTCTTCGAATCCCTGCAACTATGGGACCTCATCCATTTCTTGTCCTTGGGCCTGTTGTGGTGGAGGACACAAGTAAGGTCTTGCATAATCACTGTCATCTCCACTTTCATACTCTGACTCAGAATGCTCAGAAGATTGAGCACCTTTCTTTGCAAGGACAGTATCCAATTGATCTAACAACATGTAATAGTTGTCAATCATGGCCTTGATTCTGTCAAAATAATTGAGGTCAGGGAAGAAACCTCCAAATGATAATCCATTCCTTTTTATTTTCAGTTGCAAATTAAGCAACTCTTGTATTTTCAACCTTTTCATATGGATGTCCTCCTCATCCAAGTTGTTGCTTGTAGCATCCTCCTCTATACATTCACAATGTACATTAGTATTTGGAATAGTAGGAATGTAAAAATTTTTGACCCCTGCCATGAAGCCTTCTGGGTCAATATATCTGTAAGGGGCTGCCCCCATTCTGAATTTCTCTAGCCATTGACTCACTTCGTCCATGGCATTCTTCCCTATTGTAAAATTTGCAATTCTAAATTGCCTAGGGGTTATGGTCCCCTTCTTGTGTGGAGAAAAATGCTCATTATCAGTTAACATTAGCTACCAGATGAACTCCATAGCAGCAACTCTCATTGGCACATGATAAGGCAAAATATGGGGTGGATGAACACACCCATACACTCTGAGTATGGTAAAATTCTCTTCTAGATAGAAATCACCCAAATTGTGATTTCCAGGCCAATTCTCTAGATACTCACAAGGTCTTAGCAGTTGAATGACCTTTAAGGGAATCCTGGTCTTTCTTATTCCCAGACTCTTTATTATTGGAAACACAATCCAATTCTCAAAAGCACAGAAGTCACAATCCCTGGAAGTAAAATTCCAAACCCTAACCCAAAACTGGATAGGATTTGGATGTCCTTGAAATGATCCTTGTGGGGACAAATTGTTAGGATCCATGATTGTGAAATTATAATATAGGAGAAGGTGCATTAATACAGAATAATGCAAGAACTTGGGCTCCTTTTCCTTAGGGTTTTTCAATTTTTTCTGTGTAGCCACAAAACCCTCATGCATCTCATCAATTATATGCTGAATATAATCATAACTTGTGCTAGAGTGTATCTCCTACAGTTCTAAAACCATCATCAAGATGCCATGACCTATTCTCTCAGCATCTCCATCTATTCCCAATACTCTGCAAAGAGCATATGCATTGTATTTGATATAAAAGTGTAGGTTCTTAAAGTAATATGGGTAGGGTTCAGCTTTGGGACCTACATGATCTCTTAACTCTTGTGGCATGTGCTTCTTCAATAAGCCCCTAGCAACACCAGGCTTATTACTATATCTCTTTTCCTGTTTCTTCATGTCAATTCTGGTTGACATGGTGCTAAATACACCAAATGCTTGCATGAAAGAGTTTCTATTTAAAACCAACAAGTTAGTGCCATCCTCCCTTTTTATGGTCTTCGTGAGGACATCATAATGATTCGCCAGGTCCAAAAACAGGTCAACATCTAGAAATACATCAGGCACTAATAACCTACCCAGACCAGATATCCAAGGGTTTGACACAGGGATAGGTTTATCAGAATTTTTATAAAAATAAGTGAATAGAGAGTAACCTGTTGTGCCTGGGGTTATAGCATCTCTGATGTCTTTGAAATCATCTTTGAATTCACCAGCATCAATCTTTTGGTTCTGAGTTGAACCTGGCAGCAGTTGAAGAAACTTGTCTGAGAAATTGTGCTTTCCTTTTTGCTCCTCTCCACTGCCTCCACTCGTAGATGCAACACTCATAGTTGTACTCATCTTTACAAGCACTTTGAATCTCTATCTGAATGATATTGAAACAAATCTAAATTCCAATATCAACTTTCTGTTTTGAATGCAATTCTCTGTAACTTTTTAGAAATTTTAATCACCTTAGAACACTGCAACAGCTCAGAATATCACTTTTTTTCTGAAATAACAACTTAGCTCTAAAATCATAAACTTGGCGAACAAGAATGAATGCACAATCCCTTGTTTATGGCCATAGGATTCAGAGTACATGGCTCATAATTCGGAAACGTCAGTTCTTCCATTAAGTTGATATGCCGTGAGCTTTCATAAACCTAGCCGTAGTTGCATGAAGTGACAGAAAATCAAATTTCAAATTATGAATCCTTTGGCGAAATCATAAAAATGGTTAAGATAGCTGACATGGCATCGTCTGATTCATTCTTTGTCATACATCTCAGCTACCTTCTGTGCACAGTAATCAAAATTCGAGTATCTGATTGGCCGCCGGGAGATCCATTCTGACATGTCTTCCACTTGGCGCCGCACTTTAGATCTCGTTATTAGGCGACCTCGTGACCTCATTAAGTCTCTTTGTCATGAGCACTTTTCCTTAACCTTGGTTTAATCTCTAGACCTGGAGACAATGCATTCCTTTTACCTCGGCTGACCCAAGTCCTTCTGGTAATCAGGTGACTATAGTGAAATCAAAGTCGCATGAGGTTAACACTAACTCATCATTCTTCTCCAGACTTAGCGATAAGCCTTTTATGATCAACATTTATAGTAATCGCTAAGTCGCTGGATGCTTAGTTCTTATTTCAAAACTACACAACAACCTTTAGTCGCTGAGTCGGGTGATAAGTGTAACATGACCTTATTACTAAAAAGGTACCCTTTCTCTGTTTACAACGACCTCGCGACATACCTTAATCGCTAAGTCAGAAGGACTTTTTTCCTGGGGCACTTTTATCTCCAGACAATGCGACCACCATTAGATCTTTTCATTTTCTCATCGCATGGTTGTCGTTAATCGCTATATATTTCTTCATGCCCTTAAATCATTAGGAGACTTCACGACTGAAGGTGAAAACATCTTAGTCTCCTTGTCACGTGATTCATTTCCTCCTTCATGCGATCACCCGACTACCTAATTACATCATGACAGATGTCAACTGTTCTTTTACCCACTTAACGCATACTGGAAAGCTGAGTCATTACTCTTGTTCTGGCGACATCCCGACTGAGGAAAATCACTAACATCAAACAGCTTGTCGCGGGGTCGGGAGTGTTATCTCTTAACTGCGATTTGATCATGAGACCACACGACTGAAGAAAAAGCTTAACTGCTTGCCATGGCCTGATCCAGCGATAACGCGACATGAAGAGAATCACAAAGTTGGATTACATTTCTTTGACTTTCTGACTCTTCTCGTGATCACCCGACTGAGTAGTGGGTCTCGTTCTTTTAAAGCTTATAACATGAAGTTCAAGCGACAACCCGACTAAAGTGAAATCGCTAAGTCTCGAGACACTACAAGAATATTCCATTTCTTAAAGAGACTACGCGACACAAGGAAAAAGCAAAGTCGGGAGATCATTTGGCATATTCATTTTGGGCAATGCGATCATGCGACCTAACTTAAAGCACATGTCTAAAGTGATTTGAAAAAGGTAACAGTGAAACATAAGACATGGCCAAGGGTTTCAAATACATCATTTTAACATTTGGAAACTAGGGTTTTTTCAGGGTTTTGACAACTTGGGCAATGAATAGGCATGAAACCTGAAAATTCACAGAGGGTAAGACAAGGAACAAGGCAAAGCAACAAAAAACATGAAATTCAACCAACATGAAGATAGCTAGTGGGTTATAATTATGGTAATAAGTTTTTGGGTTAATTTATTGGAATATTTTTGAGGCCACTAATTCACCCCCCGCCCCCCCTCTCAGTTATTCCAACAGTACCACCACTTTACCTACATCTAGGTGGGAGGGTTCAAAGATGAACCTATGAAGCTACTAAGGTACTCTTTTGATTGTTTTATATTAGCTAAATTATGTAGACAACTCTCAAAGGTGGTGAAAAAGTTTCTGCGAGAAGATGAATGGGAAAGTATTTTTCCTTTGATACTGGGTTCATGTTCTTGTAAATCTTTAGTAGATGCAATTAGCATAGGTTATGATCTACATCAATTTGACTTTAAATATTACCAAGCTAGACAAGGGTTCGGTAACAAGGGATTTTTCAAGAGAACCCTGAAATTGGAAAGCCAGTTCCTGTCTATACCCCACCTAGAAGATTTATTGAAGGATTGCTTTGATGAAGTAGAAGTAAGAAAAAGAGACTGGAGGAGACTCCATTTATCACAAATTGTGACTTTAAAATTGAATATGAACATAGAAGGAGTAATATATGTTTGTTCAATTGTCACCGACTCAGGATATGAAGAAATACAAAGACAACTTACCTAAAGTTGACTAGTCTAAAGGAGAGGAGGATGATATATACCTGATGAATCTTCATGTAATCTAAAGGAATGAGAAATGGTTGAGTGAGAGGAAGGTATCAAGACCCCAAATCATGCAAGAAGAAACTTCTGAAAAGGTCTCCAAAATTATTAGTGTAGTTCATATTTTTGATGATACTATTCCAATCTATGATGTAGGTAAACCCAAACCCAAAAAGTAAACCCCTTGCAAAATCTCTACAATACCTATCATAGTCTACCCTAGAGCGCTTGGGAATAGATCCAAAACTAAAGATAGAAAGAAAAAGGAAATGACCAGCGATGAGGTGATTTATGTCAAGTCAGAAAAGGAAGAAGATCAAAACTTCAGCCCGCCAGCTATGAACTCAAAGCAAAAGAAGGATGGCATATTGTATTTAGATGGTTCCAACTTGGAGATTATGCCTACCCCCAAAAATTCCACTAGTGTCAAACTTGTAGCAGACACCACACCATAATGGTTGAAAACATCAGTGAACAAGAAGCACAATATAGTCCCTATCTCCATACCATAGGAGACATGGTCAACAAGTATACAAAAAAGACCCCTAAGGTTAAGAAGTTAAAAACTATTGTCAGGTTAGATGTTGATTCTAAGACTTGTAGATGGGTCACTCAATTTTCCATACCTAAGGCTAGAGAGGAAGTTTAGGATCCCAATATTGATGATTTTGAGGTGGTAAAATTAGATTTGGGAGTAGTGAACAAAGAGTCATACAATCATCACTTTGACGTGTCATCCAAGTGCATGTTAACCCACTCATGGAAGGATAGTAAGGATAAAAAGGAACTAAAATATAAAATTAAAATCATAGAGGAGTACATCAATTCTTTCAAAAATCTTGGACCTTAACCCTTGGCTTAAGTTGCTCAAGCATTCGATCCTACCACTCCTGCGAGTCAAATGTTGTTGAATTAAATTCAGAGAGGGAAGGAAAATTGGCAATTTCCTTTGATGAATGGGTTGATGGGTTTATCAAGAAAGGGAGTAAGTTAATTCAAGAGTCCAAGGTAGTGTTTGATGGTATCGATGTCCTGATAGGTGAACTTCAGACCTAGGCTCGGGTATAGGAAATTGATGAATCAAAGTGGGCACCTGTGTCTATACAGATTCAAGAGATAGAGAAGTATGGAGTCCCCAACTTTCTATCAGAAACCCCCTGAAATTAGTTTACAAGTTTTTACTCTTTGCCTTGAAAAAGAATATAGACTAGAAAAATGATGTATTCAAGGTAGCAATATCAAAAACTGAGAAAATAGAGAAGGAATTACATGAGCTAAGTAAAACCATAGCAAATGATGTAAGTTGCATCAATGCTACTTACATTTTGCATAACAACAAGGTTGAAAATGACATGGATTTATTCTTGAAAGAATTCAAAAGAACATTGGGATCAATCAAAATAGAGGGTAACCAAACTCTAGCAGATTTCACCAAGTTGGAAAGATCAGAGTTTATGCTTTATCTCTATGAGGATCAACTTCCAAAACATGCTGACATAGTGGCAAGGCTGAAGTGGGAGAAAGAAGCTTGGAAGATGTGAATTCTCTAGATGAAGAATCCCAACATCATGGTAGTTTAGGAGTTCATGAATGCTTACAAGGATTGGAAGAATACACATGGCATCATCCTAGGATTCAGGCAAAGCATTGGACAAGAATTGACTCTTTCACCCTGACAGTTAATTAGTTTCTTTAAAAAGTTTGCAAGTACTGGGGGACATGTGTCCTAAAACTATTTTTAGTTTTTATAACTATTTTAAATTCCTACAAGGAGGCCAATTTTGAACCCACCTGGTGATCCTTCACAAAAACTATATATTGGATCTGATAGAACCATAAAGGGCTCAAAAACACTTTGGTTAAGAACTCCTTTTTGAAATATGTTTTGAGTATGATATATTGTCTGATAGCTTTGGAACTCGAAATGTGTTGTCTTTGAACATAAATGTTTATTGGGAATTTATAGAAGTAATTGTTGGAAATACAATAAAGGGAAAGCAAGATACTAAGAGGGGGGGGTGAATCACATCTACAAATTAAATACTTAAAAAAAATTGATCCACATTCATACATATATGAATCTAATGTAATCTCAGATAGCATCCACACAATGAAATAAATAACACATAACACAATAACTTGGTAACCCAGAAACCCAAATAGGTAAAAATGGGGTGGGGATGACACCCACAAAATTCTCCACTACTACAGTAATAAAGTGTACCTATTAGGTTACAAATGTTGATTACAAAATGTAATCTACCTTGTTAAAGGTCTGCCCAGTTAAGAGCTAAAGATCTGTTGTCTGACTTTTAGTCACCCCTTTTTGCAATATTGGAGTCATATGGTCATGTATAGTCAGTCTAGTCAGTCTAAGTCTATGTCTAAGTCTTCCTTAGGTAGGCTATCTTTGTTGGGTTTCCCTGTCATTGCCTTTCCTTTTCTTAACCGGGCGGGTTGTTTTGAGATCCTTTCATATTGGGTAAGTTGTAGATCTCAACTCGGCAAAGATTTGTGCTCTAATCGATGTGTTTTTCTCAGGCAGAGATCAAAGAATTGTATGGATTGATTCTACAGGTCTCAACGACCCTAATGGAACAAATGATGAACAATTTGGTTAAGGAATGAGCTCAGCGGGTTTTCACCCTCTCAGGTGATTTTCCGCAAAGAAGAGAATGAGCTCGGCGGGTTTTCGCCCCTCTCGGGTGATTTTCTGCAAAGAAGAGAATGAGCTCGGCAGGTTTTCACCCCTCTCAGGTGATTTTCCACAAAGAAGAGAATGAGCTCGGCGGGTTTTCACCCCTCTCAGGTGATTTTCCACAAGCTTGGTTATAATAAGGTGGGCCCAGTTTATTAAAAAAAAAATATATCATGTCATTGTTTTAAGAGATCAAATAAAGAATGTGCTTTAAGTTAAGTAGCCGTGCAATTAAGAATGACGTGTAGAAAGACAGGTAGAGGATTTTTACACTTTGTAGGTTTCACCCTCCTTTGGCGATTTTTTGCAAAGAAGGATTTTCACATCCTGCAGATTTTGCACCTTCCTCTACATTTTCCGCTGGAGAAGCACTTTTCTCATTTTCCGCCGGAGAAATACTTTTCTAATTTTCTGCAATAAGTGCTCGTAGATGGTCCAAGTGGGAAATCCAAAATCAGGTACGTCACATCCATTTGCACACTCAGTTTACCAAAACTCGCCGTCTCCTATCTTGCAGTGTAGAAAAATGATGTTTCGACTCCGTGGCCCAATGGATTCAGCTCGATAATGCTAGCTGAAGATGAAGAGTTTCAGATTCATAATGACTGTTCAAGTTCTCAGATTTGAAAATCCTTTCCCTTTGTATTCTATCTCTTTGTATTCGAAGAAGAGGGAAGGTCATTGACTCTTAGAAGCCGGATGTATTGTAAACTCTATAAATGCTGAAAAGAATTCAGTATACAGGGTCGGCAAACTTGTTAATGAAGCGGGGTGATTCTATTTACAAAGCTGAATTCTTGTTTGTTGTTCCACTTTTCATAGTCTAGTTGCATGGTGAATAAAAAGAACAGTTATAAGTGAAACTGCTTTTTCTTAATGAATGCCATATCATATCAAAGATTGTGGTGTGATCAATTCTAGTTGGTCTTTCATTTGTAATTCTTCCTCTATTCACTCTTCATCTTAGTTGCGTTTCTGAATGGAAAGTACATCTATTTTCTGAGACTGTGATTTCTTCCTGAATTCTATTTCTTGCTAAGCAATTGTAGTAACGGTGATTCCATTTTCCTTTCATTATATAGGTCTGCTTCTATTCACCAAATAGAACCTACATTTCATAAGAGAGTAGGATAGGATTAGTTTAGATGTTAAAATCAGGTGATGATCTATAATTAACATTCTACTAAGGGTTGTAGATTATCTTCATCTTATCTTTGCCTGAATTGTTTGTGCCTACAATAAATTTGGTTAAAACTCATAAGGAATAAACCTGGTGATCAGCATACAAACAAATTCATTGAATATCATACACAATCAGGGAGCTGTACCTGTCAATTCAGAGGGCAGTGGTAGAAGACATACACTGACCCATTTGTCGGTAAACATCCTTTTTCTCTTTCACCTTGGGTGTATTGAAGAGTCAAAGATTACAAATCTTAAGGGAGGACAAACTGTTAACCAACAGTTTTTGGCGACTCCGCTAGGGAAGACTTAGAACAAAAATATATCATAAGTTTTCTTAGAATTTTAAGGCATCCTGGATTCCAGATTTACCAGGAGTGCAAAACTAAAGGGAAAGATTGACCCAGTATACGAAGAGCTTAAAGAAGTCAGTTCCCTATTCTTGAAGATATTTACTGGAAAGGAAGGGTTAAGTTGAGAGAAGAAGTTGAAAACAGTAAGCCTGAAGAAATTCAATTGCCTGCTGAAATTCCTTTCAGAACAAAGAGAAGCAAATCTTCTTCACCCCCTTTTGGTAGAACTCCCATTTTTGCCACCTGTAATTCCTTGATTCTCCATGGTATTGCACTTCCTCTTTCAGTCTCATTTCAAGCTTCTCAACCAAACACAAGGTTAGTAAACATGGCCGTTCCTTGGGGAAATGTGGAGTGCGAATTATAGACTTTGCCCATGTTGTTTTTATTAAAAAAAAATAATCGTATA
>MU225876.1:501719-523776 GCA_018584345.1 Thuja plicata
TTATGCATCTTTTCTTGAAACTTAACAAAGTAATCATTCATGATCAAATTAAAATTGTTTCCCAATCCTAAAATATATTCATTGATTTGATAAATGATTGGCCTATTTGTGCTCCATGTTACTTCACCTACTGATGGGAAAAAGTTCTCAAAATAGAAAAATATACATACCAATAGTGGACCAAACTTCAAAGTGTTTTTCTTGGCTTTCCTAATTGTGTTCATGTTGTCTTCAATTTGCCTCAACGAAATCTCACAAACATCTAATTTCATTCCATAATCTTATAAGCTAGGTCAACTACTCCATAGGGTACACTGTCTACCCTAGATGATTGGAAGACTTGGTAGGCAATGATGTTACATGAAAACTTAAGTTCTGCATCTTCTACTGTCAAAATTCTCATCGCTCTACCATCCCATTGAGCTTTGGTCAGCTCACTCAACTTTTCTCTGTCAATATTCTTGATTGCCTTTGGTCTATCTCCGATTGGTAGGCCAGTAATGATGTGTAGTACATCCTTGGTGATCTTTACTGGTTTCTCTAGCCACATAAACTGATTGTGTACTCGGCTAAGCACAAGTCAGATCCATTCAAGTTTGAAGACTCTTGGTAGATGAAGGGTATGCACCAAACCCTTGCTCTCCAGATGTGTGTGCCCATCTCTCAACTTGCCATTGTCACACAGTTTGTTGAACAAAGTGTCCAACTCATTAACAAAAATATATTCAATTTTACAGTGGATGAAGGATTGAACATCATTTATCAATATAACCCTAGGAGGAATGGAAGACAATGCTCTTATCATATCAATTTATGCAGCCTTGGTGGGTGGCATCTTGTGTTTAGGGTTTAAGGGATCAACATTCTTTTCCATGACTAGTACTTGCTTCTTTGGTGCCATTTGATCAGGAATAGTGATGGAAATGATGCCTTTCTCTTTGAAAGCTTAACTTGGTTGAAAGAAAATAATGATGAATACAAATGTAGATGATTTGGCTTGTTTCATAATTTACCTTGGAAATTGCTTGAATGCACAAATACTCGATTGCTCTACAACTCTCTCTTGATAACTCAAATGTGTAAGGTGAAAAATGACTTGCAAAACTTCATATTTATAGCTTTTCCTCAATTAGGGTTTCTAATGAATAAGTTAGGTTGTGATAAATGCATTCACCGACTTGTGAAATTAAAGTTTCACAGACTAACCAAATACTCTGACTTGCATGTGAATCACATAAAAAATTTCATAAAATATCCAAATGCATCTAAACATGCTAATATGGATCTCTTCTTTCTTAATTTAGGAACTGATTAAAGATTTGAATTCGGTGAGCAGTTCCTACATACCTTTTACCGACTAAGTGCAGCGCGGTTCACTCATCTCAGTAGATGAGGTGCTTTCAACATTTTTGAATGAGGTTCCATCATCTTTCTCTTTTCTCTTCCATGTTTTTTTCATTTGTTTCCTTATCTCATCAATAGTAGATGTCTTCTTGTCATCACTTTCATTCTTGTTTGATGTATTGATTCAGTACCTGCAATATTTAGCTAGGTGTCCTATCTTGTGATAGTGATAACATGCCATACCAGAATTTCTCCATGACTTTGTATTGTTCCTTCCAAACATTAATAAGAAATTTGTAGAAATATGTCCATACCTTCCACATGATGCACAAGAGATGTTGGTATTGTAGTCCCATACTATTGATGCTTATGTTCGGTTGGTCTATGATCTTTCTTGGTTCGGTGTCCACTTGCTATTCCTTCTCTTTGATCTACATTCTTCAGCTTTATGTCCATACTTGTTGCAAGTATTGCAATAACCATCAAATTTATCTCTCCTTGACTTGTTAGGGATCCTTGATCTACACTCAAAATCTTTATGACCATGCTTATTGCATCTAAAACAATATCCATCAAATTTAGGTGTACTAGGTACATTACCCTTTTTGCTCCTACAAACATTTGTTGTATGACCGGGCTTTCCACAATAGTTTCAATGAGGTTTCTTCCTTTGTCTTGGTGGTGCTTCAGTACTTTGACCTTTTGATGAAATATATGATTCTCCTTGCTCGATAGTGCTAGTTCCATTGAATCCAATACCTGTTTTGTCACTCAGTTGCTTTTGACTTTTGAGTTGTTTGTCCAAAGCTTGAGAGGCTTCTCCCCTTTTCTTAAGTACTTCATTGATGATCTTTTCATTTGTCAGTTCAGTGTTCAACCTTTCCATTTCTGATTTCAATGATTGATTTTCAAATTCCTTTCTAGCAATCTCTATATTGGTATTCACAAGTTGATCAGTCATGTTATGATGTTGTTGTGTCATTCTTATGATCTCATTGTCTCATTCTGCTAACCGTGCTTCAGCCTATCTTTTGTCATTTTCAATCATCCTTCTTCCATCTTTAGCACTTCTTTTTCTTTTTATCAACTTGGTCATCCTCATACTGTTTGATTCAAGATCTTTCTTCATTAAAACTAGCTGTTCGGTAAGTGACTCATTATATTCCATTAGTTCTCTGATGGTTGTCTCATTTTCATCATTCAGACTACCTTCTAAATTTGTTTCAAGTGTGTCAACCTATTCTTGAGTAACCTTTAATTCATCATATAGTTTTCTTCTCATTTTCAGTGATTTTTCCAATTTCCTTCTTAACTCAGTAATAAATTCTTGTGCACTTTCCAGCTCATACTCAAGACTGTCAATCCTCTTAGCTTGCCTATAACTTTCCATGACTAGGATATTTTACTCTTAGGTGGTTAAAACATTAACTCAAGATTCCAAGTTTTGATACCAATTGTTGGAAATGTCATGCAAGATTATGAACTGAGAGGGGATGAGTGAATCAGTTCACTTAAAACTTTTCTACAATAGAGCTGTCTAACTTCTGCATGCTTTACCAAATGAAAGTTATAATTAAAAACAATTTAAAACATGTGAATCACTTCAAGTACACACATAACAAATTAAACCATAACACCATGATTTTTGGTCACATAGAGATCCTTGGTTAGAGGAAAAAAATCGTGGTGGGGATGACACCCACAATCCTTCACTACTGCAGTAAAAAGGTTGTTCGGTTAGAGCTACAATGTTTAGCTACATCTTGTAGCTTACCCTGTTAAGAGTACTAAGACTTATGCAATCTACCTTGTTAAAGGATTTCACAAATTATTCTCTAAGAATTGTACCTTGTTAGAGGATTTACATAATAAGATCTGTAAGGATCTACCCAGTGGTGGGATTTACAAAATAAAAAAACAATGTATTCAACAATACTTTGAACTTGTCTGAAATAATGCATCAATATTTTATGCTTGATCAGACTCTTTATGCTCTAAAATATTTACCTCTAAATATGCTCGGTGATGTGATCATCAATCCTCTCTTCTGCATATTCTGTACTCGATGCTTCCTCAAATACTTTGCTATTCCCCAATAACAGTAACAACATTCATCCTCTTATCTTTTCTTCTCTTTTTTCTTTAATTTATTCTTAAAAGGATTCTTTCCTTTTGAATAGCCTCTATTTTTTCCTCTTAATCTTCTTCATTAGGTTTTCTACAAATCAATCTCAGTCGCTCGATCATCCTTATGATTCTTTGTCACTCGGTAAACTGCCTGACTCTTACCTTGGAACTTGTTCCCTTCTTGGAACTCACAACATTTGTTTTGCCACTTAATCTCTGCCTTGGATCTTGTTCTTGATTAATCTGATTCATAGATTCTATAACCAATTGTCTTTAGCGATTGTAGATTCTTTTGACATCGTCTGAAAATTCATTAAGTGCATTCTTATCAAGATTTGGCTCAGTTTGCCTACTCTGTTGCCTTGCCTCCATTACTCAGTAAGTAAATATTTCAACTGCTCGGTAACTAACTACTCTTGGTGCTTGGTGTAAGTTTTCAAACTTGGTACTCAGTAACTATGACCGAATAGCATTTCCACTCGGTGACTGATTCTGCTTTCTTTACTAACTTCTCCCTTTGCTTACATTACTGACTAAATTCTCATACTCGGTACCACTGTCCATTTCCTTTATCGACTAGAATTGGCTGCTATGACTTTGACAAAACTTATGACAACAAAATGAATAGAGTAACAATTTCAACTTACATTAAAGTAAGCACTCTGTTAGAAGATAAATAAAGGTATGCTAGAACCACTCTGTTAAGAGATTTTCACCTGATACAATGATTACAATGTCTCAAGTATTGATCCTTTGTTATGCACTTTGATGCTGATGAAAGATCTCCTCTTTCTAGTACCTTCTATGATCTCATAATCTGATATAATCTTTACTCTGTTGTTCACTGTGTTGTTACTCTGCTTGATCTCTGCTTCTTGACAAAATAACCCTCTATGCATTCTACTTTCAAAATGCAGTTACCACACTTCATCTTCTCTCCTTACACACATATACAAAAATAGGGTTTTGAAGCAATCTAATATATTTGTTCATGTCTGATAGTGATATCTAGATCAATGATCAAGATCTAATACCCATACCTTGATGGTATTACAATTAATGTTCATGCATAGGATAAAAAAATTAAATGCATAACTAACTCTGTAGAAGAATATTAAATGCATACATAGGTCAACCCAAAAAGCTTATATAAGTCAGCCAGATCACTTATCCTCAAAGTTTGTATCATTCCAGACATGTATACAAAATATATTCTACTTGGAACTTGACTTCTCTATCGCTCGACACTTAACATCTCTGTGTCCTACTCGGCTCGGCAATGTAACTAGGCAAACTGAAAATTGCTCAGCAATGTTTCTCGGCCTTGCATAGTTTTAGCTCGGCCACAGTGATAGCCAACTAAAACTGCCTAAGTGAATGACTAAGCTTTGGTCACTAATCATCAACAAAACTTAGAGATTAGCAGTAATTTGAATCAATGTGTTTAAATTCATGAAGTACTTATTCCTGTGTGAATGATTTATTTAATACCATAAATTATCTTTATTTGATTTTGAAGCGAACATATGCATGTAAAATTATGAACTGTGGTGATTATTTTAGGAATCTAAAAATTTGTGGAGAACAAAATAATTTGATTTTTTGTATGAGATAAATTTAAATTTGGATTAAACAACATTCAGCCATGAATGAGTTAGGGTGGCCTTAAGTAATTATTGGTAAAAATTATATTTATTTGTTAGACTAGAAATAATTTATTGAATATTTCAAAGGGAGTTGTACCTTCTTAAAAATTTAGAGGGAAGCAATCAGTGCATGTTTACCCAACTATTGTCTACATAAATATTTCTTTGCGGACTAGAGTCATAAGTAGAAAATTATGTTGGAAACACTAAGAGGGGGGGGGGTTGAATCAGTGTTTAGATAATTATTCAATTTCAGCAACTGTGAACATAAGTAAATTATATTTCACTTGAAGCTTAACATAAGATCACATAACACATAATATGGTTACGAGGAAACCTTTGATTAGAGGAAAACCCTGATGGGAATTAGTACCCACAAATATTGCACTAGTATAATAAACCTGTTAAAGTTCCTTTGCCTTGTTAGGAGCAGTCTTTACAATGCAAGTACAATGACTTGGTTAAAGGCCTGACCCTGTTAGGAGTCTTTTACAAACAACCCTATTAGGGGTGAGGACTCACTACCCAAGAGCTCACTACTCAATGAGAAAGAAGGCTACAACCTCCTGAGAATAGATATGCACTATATCCAAAAGTGAACTTTTGTATATGATACAAATGTCTGATGAATTTCGGTTATGCTCTTACGCTCTTATCTTCTTTAAGGGCTCTATCTCATGCTGACATCTTTATACTGCTCTTCTCTGCACATTTCTTTGACACTTCAAATATATCTTTTCATTACATATATATATATGTTTATGCATGAATAGACATGACCCAAAACAAGACCATAGTCGGCCCAAAAACATAATACACAATGATTCCAAACAAATTGGCTTAAGTGTGTTTATTGCAATAATAAAGACATGATTACAAACATACTATCATAGGCTCTTAGCCTTTACACAATAAAATATTATACACTGATCCAAAAATATAAGTCGGCTTCATGCTTTGTCTTATGAACTACAGTAGTACTGTTCTTGTTGTAACTTATCCATACTGTCATTCCATACCATACATGTCTGGAATTAGTATGTACACATAGCATAGAACATATATATGAATGTGCATACCCTGATTCAATCACTCGCATGTGCATTGGTGTGCTGATCACTGCTTGAATCTGTCTGCCCTATTTTCTATACTTAGTCATTTTGTCTTGCAAGTTTACTTGACAGAAACTTTATATGACTTTGTTGCCATAATGAAAACACAAAATAAGTGATGTAATATCTAGGAGTCAAATTGCCAATAGTCTCCCCCTTTTTCATTAATGGCAACAAAGGAATATGACCAAGTTACTCAAAATTGACTTAACACAAAAAGAGTTGTATATCATTATATTGTTTTAACATATACATACACTACTCCCCATATATACACTTATTCTTTATATACATTACTCCCCCTTTGACATTAATGACAAAGGTGTCCAAAAACTTGTAAGTCTCTGGATACTTACTCCATGTATACATCTGGATATACAATCTGAAGAGACTTGATCTCTTTCTGCCAAAATGCCTTCATTGCATCAATTGTCTGGAGATGTGCACATAGAGCATATGTGATATTATCAATTTTTATCAGATCCATGTAGGGACCTTGATCATACGTGACAATAGTGGCATCAACTTGTTTGATGTTCTCATCCAGAACTGCTAAGGAAGGCGCTAGTGCATTTCTCAGTTGAGTCTGCCTGGTTCTTATCTTATTGATCTTGAACTTTGCCTTTTCAATCTTGTCCAACTGACCTTGATAGACATTGTTGCAAATGTTCATGTCTTGTGTGGATGTTTCAACTAATTTTCTAACACTTTCAACCAAGATATCTACCTCTTCTATCTTTTTGATATGTTCAGAGGTGAATTTCACTCTGTCCATGTAGTTTGCTATTACATTTCTGCCTTTAACTGCCAACTCTTTCAACATAGACTGCCCAATCTTTAATGAGTCTAAATCTATGGTAAAATTCTTTATCAGTTCATTCAATATTTCCTTTTTATACTCATCTTCTACAATTCTAGTAGTTGAGTCTACTAGGCTTGTAAAGTGTGCTTTGAATCTTGTTAGGATGTTGTCTACATCATCAACTAAATGAGTTTTAGCCACTTTCTTGTCTGCGGGCACTAGGTCATTCAGAATGTTCACTGATTCCAAGAAGAGAGGGTTCCTCATAACTTGTTTCTCTTTTTCTTTTTCCATGGCTAAGACACTGATCTTGATCAGGTCTTCTTCTCCCCATGCATCTAGACTTGTTGATTCAAGAGTTAAGCTTGACAACAATGAAGTAGATGGTTGAATGGATGGTGTGAATATGGTATTTTGACTAGTATCCATGCATTCACTTTTTATTGGGATCTCCATGACTCGTGTCTCATTGTTTTGATTATCTTCCTCTTTATTCAAGTCTGTTGAATCTTTAGAGGGAACTTTATCTTGTTGCAAAGATGTGTCATCAGTGCACACCTCCTTTGTCTCCTTAGTGCTAAATGCTTTTTCAACTTTATCCATATCATTTTCTGAGGCAGTCATGGATATTTTGATATCATCAATCACTATAGTATCTCTTGAATCTTTTGTTGTATTAGAGGCTATTGAGACTAAGGGCGCTAAAACTAGTAAACCTATCTTAGGTGCATTTTGAATTACTAGTTCTGTAACCTGTTTGGGAGGAACTAGAGTTACCTTTGTTGTAGGCATTGTTGATGGATACATGTCTATCTAGAAATACCTTCTCAAATTCTTTATGAGTCTCTTCACCAACCAGATCATACTCCTTATTCATGATATGGAGAACTCTTGTTTTGGTTCTTAGGTGTGGCTTTACTAAATCTAACAGAATAGCTTTCTCATCATGCGAGCATGCCCGAAGAAGACTATCCAATGTTTCTTCTCTTATCCTCATATCCTCTTCAATTTCTTGCCTCTTTAATACATCAATTATGTTCCATATCTTGTCTGGTATGACTATTTTGAGTTCTAGTACTATCCTTTTGAACTTAATCATGTGGGCGATGATCATAGAATGAATTTTAGATTTGTCTATCTCTTGATACTTATCATAGACATTCTTGATAGATTCTAATCTTCCTTCATTAACAATTCTATTCTTTAGGAATATTAGACTAAGTCTGAATCCTACCCCAGGAGGGGCTTGTGTGTTCTTTACCTTGCTCCTTGTGGTCCTTGAGGATGGATGACTTGTAGGACCTTGCTTCTTTCTTTTAGTCAACTTGTTGGGTACAGAAGGTGGAGAAGATTATAGATCAATGGTGGTTGATGGCGCATATGTGTCGACATTTGATTTCTTCTTTTTATTTTTAGGAATATCATCAGTCTTTTCCATTTGCACTTTTGTGGGAGTTTTCTCAAGTTCTTTGGCAATCTTAGCTTCCCTAGCTCTGTCTAGGTCTTCTTGTGTAACACCATGAACTTTTAAGATATTTGAGGTAATTCTTGATGCCTTCCTTTTGTTGTCAGCACTGTATAAGACATAATCAACTTGATTTGTCTTTTCTTTGTAAGTACCCCATCTAGGTTCATTGAGATCCTTGGGCGTAGATAGGAGGAATTGTGCATAACCTTCTAGAACATGTTCTTCAACTTCATAACTGAGAGGGTGAATCTATTTTGTTCTAGGCTCAACTTCCTCCATGCAAGTACAATTAGTTTCCACCATGAAGCATGTGGTGTATTTCTATTTCATAACTATCTTATCAGGTATCCTATACCTCTTTTGCATCTTGATCCTAAATGTTTTTATATCCATATCCATAGTATCTTTTTCACTACTCTCTGATGTAGCTTTTAGTGATATCTGATTCATAGTAGGTTTACTTATATCTAGGTAAAGACTTGCAACTTTACCAACAATGTGAAAGTACAAGTAGATGATCAAAGAGCCAAACCTGAATGTCTTTCTCTTGTCATGCTTAATATCCTTGATTTTCTCAATCAACTATGTGTGCAATAGTTCATAGAGATTGTACTGAGTGTTATCTTTCACCATCCTTATTGCTGCCAGAACTGTTGCTGTGGACACACTATTTAGTCTGCTTGCCTGCTGAAACTTGTATCCAAGTATCATAGTGAGTAGTTTGATATCATCCTCCTTAATAGGATCAATTGTCATACCACACCTATCACTTCTAGATAAGAAAACTTGTTCATCCTGCTTCTTAACATCCTTACCAGTAGGAAGAACTGGTCCAATCTTAGGAAGTCCAGTCAATTCATGGATTAGGTTTGTAGTGATGCAGATAGGAACCTCACCAATCTAGTATAAGTCATCATGTATCCTACTCAGTAATATCTTCACCCATTCTGGATCATAGAACTCGTGTGTGTTAGAATACTCAAAGATAGGGTTATCAGTGAGATGTGTGTATTCATCCTTGAATGAATAGTTTGGTTTCATCATTCAACCTATTGGTTGTATCTCCAGTTCTGGTGTTTACCCTAAAAATTTTGATGTCCTCATGACTAAGAGTTGCACAAATTCTGAAAGTATGTCCAAAATTGCAAAATCCATGACAAAGTTCCATGTTCTTAGGTCAAAATCTAGAGAAATGGTAAAGAACCCTATGTCTTAAGTTTCATTGTATGCAAAAATGTCAAAAGCCTTAGAAATTTTAATCAGGTTTATATTTTTGAGTTACCTTTTTGGAAGCTTAATTCATGTAATAAGTCATGTGCCTTTTAAGATTAGTCACCTAGTCTCTTAATACTAAATGAATATTCCATTTTATTATGAGACTTAGTGATTCACCTTAGTCGAGTTGTCTCTAAGAGAAAAGAATATTCCTTTAAAAGTCACGAGACTTAGCAATTTATTTTAGTCACAAAGTCTTGAAGTAATATTAACCTTTTAAATATTTTGCAGTGACATGGAGACAAAGGCTTTGGTCACAGTGTTGTAGAATAGATCATGGGTTAAAGTAAAGTGTCTGGCGACTTGGATTTTCCACAGTCGCGTAGTCTCCAAATCAAATTAGGTTAATGGTGAGTTAGAAAGCAATGAGTCGCGAGGTCTCCAGATATGAAGTTAGTTATGTTAAAAGATCAGAGACTTAGATATAGGTTTCTAATCAAAATGAGATCTACGGTGGTCAGGAGGTCTCTTAATAAAATCTGAGTTAAGAAATTCTTTCAGCGACTTGGATTCCTTCAGTCGCAAGGTCGCTTGAAGTGAACCACAGTTAAAGTAAAATGAAGAAAAGCTTGTTGTCGCCAGGTCTCAGAAAGAAACTAAGGTTAAGAGATTTGTTCAGTGATAAGGAGACAATGTTTAATCATGTGGTCCCTAGATAAGGAAAATGATAGTTAAAGCGAGAAAAGAGTAAAGTTCATTGCTGACATGACAATGTAGAGAGTTATCGGCCAATGAGAATGCAAAGAATTAATGACTAAGTGGGAAAAGTAGCTGAGATGTCTAAAAGGGAGCCAATCATATCAAATGTGATTCTGTTTGAATTTTATAAGGGTTTTTACTATGAATACACTCATTTGATTTTGATTTCCTGTCACACTCACAGGCTACGGCTAGGAATTGGATTAATGGCACAGTATGCAAACTTGAAGTCAGAAGTGACCATTTTTTTCAATTATAAGCTACGTACTTTGTGAATTGTTACCATAAAAGGAGTAAATTATGTTCATTTTCACTTACCTTGAATTTAGAGAATTCCAGAGCGAGAAATTTGCTAAGTTTTCTATGTCTAAAAGAAGAAGTGTTAATTTCAAGGAGTGACATTAGTGAAGTTTTTATTGAATTCAAAGTGATTTTTCAAGGAATTCAGTGCTTTTGAATTGTCTTATGTGCATTCCAAAGAAGAATAGGGTTTCTAAGAATAGATTTGTCTCAATATTGGTAAGAAAGGGTATATACCAGCACAAAATTGAGAAAAATGAGTAGAGCAGTTAGTGTAGCCTCTACCGGTGGGAGAAGTGATGATGTTGATAAAGATGCTAAAGGAAAGAGAAACTATTCTAATGAGTTTTTGAAGTTGCTGCCTAGTTCCACTGAAAACAAAAAGGCAAATGTTGATAGTCTGACAGATGAGTATGCCAAGATAAGAGATGCCAAAAATCCAAGGTCTACAGGTTTTTCTCTTTTCAATTACTTTTACAAAAACTGTGATAAAGCTATGCCTATTTCAAACCCTTATACTTTTGGATTGGCTAGGAGCTTAGTCCCTGAGGTATTTGTAGATGTAGACCTATTCCTAGGACTAGCACACCACTATGACCCATTGACCAAAACAATTAAGAAGAATTATGGCACTCTCTTAGTGGCCTTGAATAGAAATTCTTTCATGCAAGATTTTGGCTTATACAACACAATGTCCACAGAGATAGACCTTCCTAGACAAGAGGAAAGGTATAGGATATAGTCTAGATTTTTTAGGACTCAAGTGAAGAGGCACATCCTTAGTGAGGTCAAAAATTATATTGCCCCTATACCAAGAACTGCACCCTATTGTTACAAGGATTTAAATTTTTATATCAAGTACATTGCATATACCTTATATAGAGTGCTGGGCAAGGATGGAGGAACTGAGAGAATAGGTGTTGGGATTATCATGATGGCCTTAGACCTACAGGATGTACACTCTAGTACCAGCTGTGACTACATTCAATATATTATCAACAAGATGCATGAAGGATTTGTATCCATTCAAAAGAAGGAGAAGGAGCCTAAATTCTTGCATTATTCAATCCTGATGCATCTATTGTTGTATTTCAACTATAATATTATGGATTTGCCAAATTTGAACCCTCAGTGGTTATATTACAACCAGCCCAACCCTATCCAGTTTTGGATTAAAATTTGGAACTTCACTGCCAAAGATTGTGACTTTTGCAGATTTGAGAATCAGGTAGTTTACCCATTGATGCAAAGTTTAGGAGTGAACAAAACTAGGCTCCCAGTGAAGGTGTTACAACTGCTAAGACCCTATGAGTATGTAGACAAATGGGAGGGAGACCATAACTGGGGTGACTTCTACTTGGAGAGAAATTTCACTATGATTAGAGTATATGGATGTTCTCATCCTCCTCATATCTTACCATATCATGTGCCAAGTAGAATTGTTGCAATGGAATTCATTTGGTAGCTTATGTTAACTAATAAGGAACACCTTGCACCTCATAAGAAGGGGACATTTACCACTAGACAGTTCAAGATATATCAATTTACAATTGGCAAGAAGGCCATTGACTTAGTGAGAAACTGGCTGAATGACTACAAGATGGGTGTTGCCTTATATAGGTATATTGATACAGAAGGTTTCATTGTAGGAGCTATGAAAATTCTTACTCCCACCATTCCTAACACTTATCTACATGGTGAATGTGTGGAGGAAGATGCTACAAGAAATATTATTGATGAAGGGGAAGTAAAGCTGAAAAGAGATAAAATCCAAGAACTCTTGGATTTGGAAAGACAAGTGAAGAGAAGAAGAGTGGAATTTGGAGGGTTTTTCCCTAATTTGCCTTATTTTGATAGAATTAAATCTATGTTGAATAATCATCATACCTTATGTGAATAATTGGAGGATCACCTGGTTGTGAAATGAAAAGGGCAAGAAGAGCCGGAGCACTTTGATTCAAAGTATGAAGAGGATAGTGATGGAGGATATTCAATTCCAATCCCACCTCCAATGGATCAGCCACCACAAGGCAGTGAACAAGCAATGACAATAGGTGAAATGATCACCATTGATTTAACCAAGGAAACAAAGCTGGAGAGTACAGATGAGCCTACCCTTAAGAGGAAAAAGATTGATCTTGGTCAGTCTTCTCATGCTAAAACTTATGAGAGAAAAGAAAGGAAAAAAGATAAAGTAAGTGCCCTTATTCCTGGTAATGGGGCCTATGATCATAATCTGAGAAAAGAAATAAGAAGAGGGAAAAAAATGCAGTAAGAAGTGGAAGAGGACATAGAGTTGC
Organism: Thuja plicata; assembly: GCA_018584345.1. Lineage (NCBI taxonomy): Eukaryota > Viridiplantae > Streptophyta > Pinopsida > Cupressales > Cupressaceae > Thuja > Thuja plicata. Next base: position 514,793 of record MU225876.1, read on the forward strand.
CTCTGAAAACATGTATAGATGAGAGACTAATCCACAGGCAATAGTTTTTAAAAGATGACAATTTCATAAAAACTGATGAATTCAAGGATTTCCTCAGATGGCTTAAGCAGAAGTAGGTCAAAGAGAAGTTGAAATTAACTGGTGAGGAAGTAGTGACAAATGAGGCTCTCTTAGCTCTACAAACATATGATCCTAAAACTGAGGATATTACTCCTGAAGAAGCTAGGAAATTAGTCTTAGTAGAATGTTGCTTGTTGAAGGTGGGGATTTATCCTCATCATTTATAATAGACCAAATAATAAAGAAACCGAACCTAAAGATGACAACTGAGGTCCAAATTGGTGATATGATCAAAGGATTTAGATATAGTCCAAATTACCAAGAAGTTTCCATGTGGAGTCTATGTCCTAGAGACCAGAAGCCCCAATTATTAAATATTCAAGAGAGCATGGTGGGGGAACCAAATGGTGTGGTCAGTTTAGAACACGGGTGACTTGGCGATTTCCCAAGTAATGACACACTGGGCACATTTGAATGAGGATAAGACAAAGAAATTGTCTAAAATATGTGAAACTTTAGTAGATGAGGTTAGTGCCCTAGCTAAGGACAGAGAAATATGCCAAATCAAGATTCATGAACTAGAGAGGGTAATTGCTAAATTGTCCAAACAATTGCAAGAAAAGCCAGAAGTTGTATATGTACCCTCAGAGTAGCCTCCACATACAGAAGAAAAATTTGAAATAGAGGAAGAAGCAAAAATAGAGGATATGGCTAAAAGGGATAATGAGATTGCCATAAATGCATTGTTGAATATACTTCAGCATAGGATTGATATCCTAAAAGATAAAACTAATATAATCCTAAATGCATACAATAAATTACCTACTTTACATGTTGAAGTGACAGGGTACATCTCCATTTTGAATCCTTATTTCATAACTTGGTCAAGTAGGGTACAACTATTTGAGAAGTTGGCTTCTTTACAGCCACATAGGCCAGATCTACCAAAGATTGTGATAGATGTGGGGGATGAGATTGAGAAAATAAATGTGACTTTACCTTTCTTCAAAGGATATTTAAATTAGATTGAGGTGAAGATCAGCCTCTTGGGAACAAGTTTTAACCAGTTTATTCCTCCAATCAAGGGAGAGGATGATCAGATTAAGGCCTTGGAGGCTTGGAAAAGTGAATTTGACAGCATGCTGCCTAATGAAGAGGCATTTATTTCAGATTCAAATCTAGATATGGAAAGCTATAATAAGATTTTAGATGAAGCTTTCAAGGCAGAAATTGACATCAATAAATTCATAATGGATGTTAAAGGAATAACTAATGTCAGATGGGAGAGGCAAAAGGAACAACTATAAAGCATTCAGAGCTTTAATTGGCCTGCAGAAGATTATGTGGCAGCATGGGACTTGAAGATAAAGAAAAAGAAAAAGAAGGTTGCTGCAGTGGATGTTGATGTCTTGGACGAAGAATGAAGAAGGATACTTGGCACCTGATCTATGAGCACATGAAGGTTAGAAATCATAAAAGAAAAGTGTAGGTTAGCCTGTAATGGTAGTCACTTGGTCTCAATGCAAACATATGATTCTATCCTAAACATAATTAGACAAAGGTGCCAAAGTTCATATAAAGACAAAAAAGAAGAAAGCTGTCATAATTGACTTTTTGAGGAATAAAAGAATGTTTGAGGATCTGACACATAGTTCTTGGAGAACAAGAAGGTTAGTCATCATTAAAGAATATCAGAAACTATCCTAGGAGTACACAAACCAAATATGTTGAAGATCACATGAAGACAAGGAGCAAATCAGATTTCATCCTCTAATTTTGTCTTTCCACTGCTTGGGTCACTCTTCTCTTTTATTTTTTCTACAATTTTAGGGTTAGGTTTCTTAAACCATCTGAAGCTTGTTGCATCCTTATCTTAAGGATTCCAAGATGGTTTAGACCTATATATAGATCAAATGTAATAGTTTTAAAAGAGATGAAATATAATTGTAAGCCAGACTTCTAGATTTCAGTCTGTGTTTTTGAGCTTTTAGCCTTTATATGTACTGAAGCATAAATATATGAATAAAAATATAGTGCAACTTTATTCTACATTGTTGTTGTCTCTTTGCTTATTATGTGTACTCTTTTATGTTTAATTTGAAATGCATGTTAAACGTATTGGCTATAAGATAGCTATCTAATTATTTGCAAGTTTCTTCTAAGGGGAGAATTAAATTTTGTGAGTAGTTTCAGAGAGTACAATAGTGATTGAGGATTTGATACAACATTGTGGGAGGGACAAGGTAGTTTGCAAGGAACTTTACCTAAGTTGTCTGTAGGTTGTAAGGCATCCTATAGTATTCTTATTTGTTTATATCTATGGATTTATATCTTTTGACTCTATAGCCCAAGGATAGGCACTGGTCTAGAACCTGTTAAGTGATCCATCATCATCCAAATATTTAAAACTATTCAAAATCAATTACATTTACACAAAGAGCATATATTTAAAATCAATTGTCCTCACAGAGTTTACAATTTGAGTTTGTTGATTTCTTAAAGAGAAAATAAAATAGGTTACTCGTCCTAAATTTATAAGAATTAGAAAAGGAAAGAACGATGAAATTCCTTATCATTTTGGTGTCTGTCATCATCAAGATAATGATTTGGATTTTTAAACTTTTCCATAGAGTAATCATAGTTATCTGCATTTTTATCTATTTATCCATATAAGAACAGATCATTCAACACATAAGTAAAAATCCACTCTAAAGATACTGTCAAGTCAATAATCAATCATAGGTAAAACCTGCCCGAGTCAGTGGATCTCAAAAAAGGAGGTGATAATAGGTATCCCCAGTGTTATCAAAATACCTCATCAATTAGAATTTTCTCTTGCTTGAGTTAGAATTTTAAGGCATTGGGAGTCACAGAGTTAAGAAAGTATTTAAGCATTTTAGAGGCCCTGCAAGAAAAACCCCTAATAGAACCCATAAGATTTTCTATGTTGTTGTCTCCAACTATTTCCTTCTTGTCTCCAAATATGCATGAATGTATTCTACATGCATGACTCCAAGTAGATTCTTAGAAAATGCTCCCTCTACATCATCTAGTATGGATTTGAATGGATGCTTCTTAAAGACAAATCTCTTCCTTTCAGCAATGTCAAATACAACTAGAGTTGCCATACTTACTTGCAACTTGGATAAATAGGGTTTCACAATAATTTGAAATGACGTGACTACTATGGTTCCATTTCAACTTTTAATCGATTCACCAACTAATCAAATTGATACCTTTGAATGTTTTGATGCTTAGTGCTCCTATACTCTCAGTAGGTTTTATGATCTTAGATGTAAACAATGAAATTAATCTATCAATCCATTGATTTATATAAATTTTTTCCGCATTTAATGCCTTAAGTTCTTTTACTGAGACTTTAAAACTTTATACAGAATGAAGTACAGAGAATGCTTGAATGAATACTACATTCTTTTATTATCACTGACATGAATCCAAAGGCACATACTCGGAGGTGAGTATACCATCCACGCAGGGGTTCAGAGCTAGAATAGCTTCCCCTAAGACCATGAGGGTCAACTATTCAGAAGAAGAAGGTGCATCCACTGAGGATGCATCTACTACCTTTTTCTCTTCATTATCCTTCTTTAATTCAACCCATATTTTATTTGAGTTAGCTTTAGCTTCCACAAACTTAACTTCTCTTGATTCTTCAAACAAAGACTTCTTAGGATTCTCTTGTCCTTTTTTTATTGATCTACAAAACCTTGAGATGTGTCTAGCTTTTCCACATGAGTGACAAATTATAGGAGGTCTGATGTTGTTATTCATCATGTTGCACTACTTGGCTATGTGTCCATTGTAATTACATATCTGACATGTAATGTTCTGCAAGTTTCTTTGAGGTTGATTTCTTTGATTGTATTGAGTCTGATTCATTTGGTTTAGTTGTGACTGATTTCTTTGATTTTTCCTACAATGAATAGCCCTATGACCAAAATTATTACATGAGTAACAGTAACCATTGAAGGGTCTTGCATCCTTACAACCTCTTGCAAAGTGACCATGCTTTTAAAAGGAATAGAAAGTATGGTTGATTTCCATGTGCTTATCTTTTGGTGGTTCTGCTTTAGTTTCTTCATGATTCTCAGTTTTCTTTTCTTCTATACATTCTATTTGAGCTTTCTTTCTTTCTTGTAATGAATTGATCTCAATTTGAGCTATATTGTATCCCATACAAGTGGTGTCACCTTTTAGCTTTTGTGCATAAATTTTTGATTGAATTAAATCAGAACTTGTGTGAAGTTTATCAATCTTGTCCTTTTCTCCTAGAAGTTCAGATTCAATCTTATTCTTGATGTTTTCCAGCTCCAAGATTTTCATATTATCTTGCATGAGTTCTTCATCTAACTATTTATTTTCTTTGTTCTTCTCTTCAATAGCTGTTAGGCTATCAGTTAACTAATCATTCAATTCTTCTACTTTATCCTTTAAAGACATGTTCTCTTCATTCAGTTTCTTTACCATTTTTCCCAAATCATTGGTAGAGAAATATTTCAGATCTTTCCTTAGTTTCTTGATAAGCATTTGAGAGCCATCAACCTTTATTTTTATCTCTTCATTTTCTTTCTCAGAACTTTCTAGATCTTCAAGGGTTGCTTCAAGATTATTTTTCAGATGTTTTACTTCTATTGAGTCCATGATCTCCTCAAGTGGTTAAAATTTCTTTTAGAGGACCAGAGCTCTGATACCAATTGTTGGAAACACTGAGAGGGGGGGAGTGAATCAGTGTTTAACTAATAATTCAATTTCAGCAACTGTAAACATAAATCAATTATATATCACTATAAGATTAACACAAGATCACATAACACATAATATGATTACGGGGAAACCTTTGATTAGAGGAAAACCCCAGTGGGAATTAGTACCCACAAATATTGCACTAGTATAATGAACCTGTTAAAGTTCCTTTGCCCTGTTAGGAGCAGTCTTCACAATGCAAGTACAATGACCTGGTTAAAGGCCTGACCCTGTTAGGAGTATTTTACAAAAAACCCTATTAGGGGTCAGGACTCACTATCCAAAAGCTCACTACTCAATAAGAAAGAAGGTTACAACCTCTTGAGAATAGATATGAACTATATCCAAAAGTGAACTGTTGTATATGACACAGATGTCTGATCAATTCCAGTTATGCACTTATGCTCTTATATTCTTTAAGGGCTCTATCTCATGTTGACATCTTTATACTACTCTTCTCTACACATTTCTTTGACACTTCAAATATATCTTTTCATTACATATATATATATTTTTATGCCTGAATAGATGCGACCCAAAACAAGACCATAGTCGGCCCAAAAACATAATACACAATGCTTCCAAACAAATTATCTTAAGTGTGTTTACTAAAATAATAAAGAAATGATTACAAACATACTATCATAGGCACTTAGCCTTTACACAATAAAATATTACACGGTGATCCAAAAACATAAGTCGACTTCATGCTCTCTCTTCTGAATTGCAATAGTACTATTCTTTCTATAACTTATTCGTACTATCATTTTGTACCATGCGTGTCTGGACTTAGTATGTACATGTAACATAGAACATATATGTGAACGGGCTTACCCTGATTAGATCGCTCACACATGCGCTGGTGTGCCGATCACTGCTTGACTCTGTCTGCCCTATTTTCTATACTTAGTCATTTTGTCTTCCAAGTTTACTTGATAGATACTTTATATGACTTTGTTGACATAATGACAACACAAAATAAGTCATGTAATCTCTGGGAGTCAACTTGCCAACAAAATATATATGTTTTCCAACAGACGCTCACTGCCTACAAAATCTGGCTAACTGCCAATATAATACTGATAAAAATAAATCCACCACCAAATCACCAAACATAATATAATGTTGCCTTCAGTAACACATGATTGCACAAAGAAAATACATATATGACTTCTTTACATGCTTGCATACCCTTACCAATCATCCAAGATCATGTCAAATATATACCAATGCTTACCAAGTAAATAAATTTCATGTCATCCTAGCACAATTTGAAGTAGGTCACCCTAGACCATTCCTATGGTGGTAAGGAAAGAAATTTGGGCCACATAATCCTCCTTACATAAAGCAATGTGATACATAGTCATCAACGCCGATGAACAAGGAAATATATGTTACAAATAAGATAGTCACTCTAAATTACATCAACTGATAACTAGATTGGTTTGGACCCAAAAGAAAAGATCTCAGTGAATGTCGACATGAATAGAACTGAGACATATATATCATGCCTTCCAATACAAAACTGACTCGAACCAAATATACTGATAGGATACTAGTATACCCCAACCAAACCTCATCAACTAGCTAGGATATGTTGACACCAATGACAACCATTAATGACAACAACAATCACATTTGTATCATATAGAACATACCCAGACATGTCAATCAGTGAATTGTCTATGATTCTAATCATATGCATCACTTAAACACTAATCCATCCAACAATATTCTCTCTCAATTTACAACCATGTATAGTATCCATGCAATGCAATAATTTATGTAATGCATGGTGTTTAAACAAGGGAGGTTTTAGCAAATACACATAAAATATATTTAATTCACAAAGAAAGATCACTAGAAGCACAATAATAAAAAAGATGATCACAACCACGAGGTGTTACATGAACATGGTTATTTTTAAATTATGCTCTCAACACAGGGTCATTACCTTGCAATTTGTTGATCTTTTCTTGAAGGTGCTTCACATACTCATGTTTCACAGGGGTCAACTTGCTTGCATGATTTCCATATCCAAATTTAAACAAGGTACACAATGGTTACACCACAAGAGTAACTACATAATAAAAGTACTAGGAATGATTAACAAACAACAACATAGGCTCTTCTCACATGAGGTACACACATAACACACATCACATGTCACCATTATTAGTTGCTACAACATACACACCCATACCTTACAAGATTATGGCCACAACATTAGCATTACACAAGTGATGATTTCTCTATGAGGCCAGAATGAGTTCATTGCAATCAATGTAAGGTAAATGAAATGCTACACATGAATAGAATGCACGATATGCATGATACAACTAAATTGGACATGTTCCACATGATTCTACACATCCATAAGATATACAATTCCTCAAGAGGTCATGATAACCATGCAATTTGGGGACATAATCCATTAACCTAAATAATTTATCATGATGATTTCACTTCTCTTTACTTACAAATATTTCTTTCCATAAATACAATGGTGCATTACTACCACTTTTCAAGGAAAATGTGTTTTCCATGCAATAACTACAATGCCAACATATAAATGACATGAATCAATTCAATTTCTTTTATATTTAAAGAAATAATCACATAGCGTAGTGCACCATGATCCATTGGGAGTAAATCAATAGGCACTCAAGAAATACATAGATACCAATTAGTCACCTATTCCAAAAAGGTTTACATAAGCAACCAAGCCACTCAAGGGCTGCCAAACACCCAACACAACCAAGAATAACCATATACATATCAAATATCATGATACATCAAATGAAAACACAACCATGGTTTCTAAGGCACACACACACTCAAACTACAAAAGGGTCTCCAAACACTCACAAACTAGGAGCAACACATCTAGACAATAGATTTTTATCCTTTGCAAGAGGTTATGAAAGGAGTATTATCCCTCCCTAATAGGTGCAAAGATCTAGGAGGTACTCTTCCTCCACTACATGCTACTTGGGTTAGTTCCTCTTGAATTCTAGAAAATAACAAACCTAGGCACCCAAACAAAAACTATTACTAACTTATGACATCAACAACATCAATGCCATGGGAAAAGCGTCAAAACCACAAATTGTAGTGCTACAACATGGACTCTGGTACCAAATATAATATCCTACAAAGGAACCCTCAGAACTAAGGGTAAACCATGCACATATTTTTTATTATTTTTTGAATCAATAACATGACACATGAATAAAAAAGGTTACTAAATAATCAATATAAGCATATACATGACAATTGTTAAATGATCTTTGTGATGGCATATAACTGATTAAATGTTTGAAGATGTTAATTTGATCACCAAAATGCAGAAATATATTGCAAGACATTAAATTAATGGATTGTATTGTCATTGATGTCAACTTGATATAATCTGATTGGTTAAATACAAAGTTTCAAAGACTTCAGAGAATAAGAGAGATAAAGATTATGCTTTCAGTAATGCTTAAAACATCAACATTCAATAAGTGACTACAAACATTGATGGGCAGTGCACCTCGATAGATAGAGAAACCTGAAAGTAAAAGTCATAATGATGCTTGAGAAAGACACCTGACAAGCATTAACGACAAGCAAACTCACAAGCATTACCGATGAGAAGAACTTCTTAGTCATGCCTAGTGGATAGAAAACCCTAATGGACAGACAACCCCAATGGAGATACCTGAGGAGAACTTAAGGGTTGACCAAAGTTAATAAGAGTTAAAACAATGAAAGGAACTGAAGCTCATAAATGAAAAAATACTTAGCTGGAAAGAGCTAAAGATAGAGTTAACTGGTTGTTAACATTTTTTCATCGACAAGTTAAATCTAGAGATAAGTACAAGATTAAAATCCATTTTATCCAGTTGTCAAGGAGAAATCTATAGGATAAAACTGAAGTAAAGCTTTAAATCAAGATTGGCTAAGATTGTGGATCATGCCAAGATTAAGAAGTCAATGATGAAGGATGCTCCCCTTAATGCCACAAACACATAACAGAAACAGAGAAGCGACAACAATTTGCAAGAACAAAAAATGGGCTTCTTATTATCTCCACAAATGTGGAATTACAAACTTTCAGAATTACAATATGCAAAGCCACATGGGCATTCCCCTTACAATATTTTGTAGGACAAAGC
>MU225876.1:547848-575843 GCA_018584345.1 Thuja plicata
AAGTAATCTAAAAAATGTCATTAGTAATCTAACAAATGTCTTAAGGGGATGTCTTAAGGGGATCTATAATTAATATCATAAAAAATAACAAGTTAATACATGTAACTAATGGACAATAAGTATTCTACATCATTTTAGAACTAATTACTAATGTCTTAAGGGGATCTTTAACTAATTTAAGAAATCTATAAAAATCATTGAACAATCAAAGCATACATATAAAACCATACATGTATCAACAATTCTAGTCCATCATATGTTTGAATATATCAACAAACTATAGTCCATCATATGTTTAAATATATCAACAAAGTACATAGTAAATTTAATCCAAAAATATCAAGTAGGTCTTAACACATGAAATAGGTACATAAATATTATAATTTTTAGACCAACTCAAGTGGTTCAGACCTTTCATGGAGAACATGTAATATTCTCTCATGATCCTCACTATCTAGTCTCCACTTACGACGTCCATGTTGAGATTTAACTGTATGGAGACAAATGGAGGTGACAACTACTAGGTGACTATATTGAAAGACCTTATTGTCTGGTTGGTAATCAGCAAAGTGAATACCATGCTAAATTAATTTGATTTTCTTGAAATAAGTTCCCTCTAAAACAATTGAACCTGCAGGTCACAAATTTTAACAATGTAAATTTAAACAAACTAAATTTGAAATTTATTAAAAGGTTAAAATTACAAATTTACAAATTGAGTTCAATATATTGATGTAAACCATACAAACCTATGGGGAATAACATTCCATCACTTTCTTCAGGTTCAATTAAATTCATCCTCACTGCAGTACAATGCAGTAAATAATACCAACTCCTACATTTCCATGCTCAACAATCACTGCAAAGACATCTCCTACAAAATAAATTTATATATATACATACATGTGAGATATTAAAATTTACTTAGTTCAATCTATAGATATCTAGATACATGCAGCTCAATGGACCATATAATGTGAAATATATACTTACCAATTTTAACCAATCCTGAGATATGATCATAATCAGTAGAAATCAAAGGAGCATCATCAAAGTTTTCATCTTCATCTCTATCAAATGTATCAATAACAACTAGTGGAACTAGATTCCATGCACCTACATATCCACAGTCTTGATTGATGCATTCCTCATAATTTTAGCAATGCAGTGACAACAAAAGCATGAGTAGTCCCTAGTGTTCCTAATTGCGATAATTTGTACTCATAACTGAATGCAAAGATCACGTCCTTTCTATCTACTTGCAACCATGCATAATTCTTCTATCCACACCTGAACAAATGCATATATAATATTACATTCTATAAATATAATTTGAATAAAGAATGTTCATAACAAATTTAAACACTTGAATAATTTAAAAATGCGTGCATACCTTTTATCTCCCAAAAATTTCTATGTTGTACAACTTGAGTCATTCATGACGACGTGTCATTCTCATTTGGTGTGAAATATGTCTTGCACCATTCAACAACATCATGTGCATTTTTTATACGAACTCCCTTATAATTCATTTGATACTTTCATATAGCACGTTTGATGCAAGCTCCAACACCATCATGTTCACCTTTTCTATGTCCACTCTCAAAGAAACTCCAGACATGTGGTATGTTTTCATTACGATTGGTGCAGTGCACCCTTGACTTTCTTTGTTTGATCCTAGAGGATCTTGTTTGTCATAAATGGATTGATCTTAGAGGATAATCCTATTTTGGTTTTGGGATCCATGTGTGTATGGTCAAGGATATCTTAGGCAATCTTATGAGCCTAGAGATGCCTTAGTCCATTTGGATCACCTAGTTAGGTTTATGTTAGATTAAGCATGTTTTGTGTTTTAGAGTCCTTAGTGTTAAATTCCTTGGATTCATGTTATTCTAAGCATTTTATGTCAAGTTGATAGGTTTGGATTCATTCCAAAATTCATCAAGTGCAAAAAGACAAGTTTTGCCAAATGTTGCAAAAGTTGTCAAAAAGTTTCTCATGCAACTTCCAAATGTTGCTCGAGAGTTGCAAGATGGGAGCCCAACAGTCATAGCGCACTTTTGATCAATCCAAATTCACATTTGAAGTGTTCTTAAGTGTTTAATTTGAACCAACATGGTTAGAAGTTTTGGAATGTAACTTTGATGCATGGGATATATCCTTAGTTTTCTAGAAAGTGATTAGGAGGAAAAGTTAAGTTGGAAAAACCTCCTAGATAGTACTACAAGGAATTCTAGGACAGTCCTAGATAGGTACTGTAAAAAAGGTGGGGGGTTGAACCAAATGGTGATTCTTGGTCCTTAGGACATAAGGAAGGTGTCCCAATAGTTAGTTTAATTTGGTGAAGTCACTAGTGAAGACTTCTAGGTTGAGGCCTAAAATAGGGCTAGTGTCCCTAAAGCTCAAAAGTGTAAGATTTTGAATTGGATTGTGTCCAATTGGGAAAATTTGGAAATTGGTTCTACCATCTTGGATAGGTAGAATACATTGTGTGGGAAAGGATCTAGGATCCTAGGAGAACCCAAGTTGACTTGGGTGTCTTATTGAAGGCAAAGCAGAAAGACCACACTTCTTGTTGTCACCTCTGCATTAGGTGGTATTAGAGTTTAGAAAATCTCTTGGGAATAAGAATGGCAGAGAAGACTGATGATACTGATGGAGAGATCCCTATGAGGGTCACTAACATGGAGCTAGCCAAGATTGTGAGGGAGCAGTAAACTAAGAATAAGAAGATGGAAGAAGAAATAGAGAAATTGAAGAGTTCTCAGATAAGTAGGATTTATGGGGATGATTCAGAGTCAGACCAAGAAGAAGAAGAGGAGAGTGATGAAGAGAAGAAAAAGATGCCAGAAGAGAAAATAATCTTAGAATATTTGGAGAGAGTGGGTAGGAGAGATGAAATATAGGACCTACCAATGTTTATGGGCAAGATGGACCCTAAGGAATGCATGGATTGGGTGGAAGCCCTAGAAAATTATTTTGAATGTGAGGATATCCCTAGCTCACAAAGAACAAATGTTTCCAAGTCTAAAATGAAAGGACCTACACTAAGTTGGTGGAACTTCCTACAAAGGGAGAGGGTGGAGAAAGGAAAGGACCCTATAACCACATGGAAGAAGATGTTAAGAGAAATCAAGAAGAAATTTATTCCTGAATATTATGAAGTAACTCTGCACAAGAAGTTATAGAATTTGAAGCAAAAGGATCTTGATGTGGGATCTTACACTAATGAATTCCACAAGATCTCCATGAAGACAAAGGCCCCTGAAAGTGAGAAAAAAAACCTTGCTAGATACATGAATGGGCTCAAGTACAGTATCCAGGATGAACTCAGTTTATTTTGTCCATAATCTATACACCAATTCTATCAGATGGCTATGAAGATTGAAATAAAACAAAGAAGGAGAGGAGAATAGAATAGTAGAGGAAGAGGAAATGGTTTCAAAGGTAGGGGAAGGTTTCAAGGAAGAGGATCATATCCAAGACCACAGGGAGAATCCAATCACCAAGAGTATGACAGAGAGCAGAATAAAAATGGTAATTTTAGAGGGGGTAGAGACAATAGCAGAGGAAGGTCAGGAGGTAGAAGCAACTCCACATTCACTGGAAAGTGTTTTTCCTACAATCAGGTTGGTCACCAATCTTTTAGATGTCCAAACAAGGCTGGTACATCATGAGGAGATAGAATATTCCAAATCACTCAAGATGAGGACTGTCAAAGCATGACCTCCTACCACACCACTACATTTAGACCTACAGACCCTAAGAAATGAGAATACATAATGTTCAATAGGACACTCCTGAAGATGCCAACTCCCAAGGAGCCCCCACAAAGGAAGAGTCTATTCAGAACTTGTTGCAAGGTACTTGGTAAGATTTGCAAAGTTATTGTTGATTTTGGTTCTACAAAGAATTTAGTATCTAATGAAACAATAGATAATATTGGTTTGAAGAAAATACCCCACCCAAGCCCCTATAAAGTATCTTGTCTTAATAAGGATCAACAAGCTTTAGTAGATGAGCAATGTTGGGTAGAGTTTCAAGTAGGAGAATATAAAGATAAAGTTTTGTGTGAAGTTGTGGATATGGATGCATGTCATCTTCTCTTAGGAAGACCTTGGAAATGTGATGTTGATGCCAAACATGGGGTAATAAAAATGTGTATACTTTTACTAAGAATGGGATTAGTTACACTATGACACCTCTCCTTGATTCTGAGAAAGACAAATCCTTAACAAATAGTGTTACCTTAGTGGGAGAGAAGGAATTTTTGAAAGTTCTTGAGAGAGGCACACATTGTTTTTCCATCATAGTAAAGCCCAAAAAAGAGCCTAAGAAGACACAAAAAGGTCAAGAACCTCAGAGAAGTGTTGGCCCCAAAGAAGTAGCAGATTTGTTGAACAAATACAAAGGGATAGTTGCAGACAAGAGTACTGATGTTTTACCACCACAGAGGGATATTAGCCACTATATAGACCTCATACATGGTTCTACCTTGCCAAATAAGGCTTCTTATAAGCTAACCCCTGACCAAAATGCATAAGTTGCAAGACAAATTCTAGAGTTGATGGGAAAAGGCTTCATTAGGAAGAGCATAAGCCCTTGTGCAGTACCTGCAGTCCTAGCACCTAAGAAAGAGGGTACATGGAGGCTATGTACTGACTCTAGAGCCATCAATAGGATAACCATCAGATATAGGTTTCCTATTCCAAGGATAGAAGATCTCATGGACTACCTAGGAGGAGAAAAATATTACTCAAAGATTGATCTAAAGAGTGGGTATCATCAAATTAGGATCAAAGAAGGGGATGAGTGGAAGAAAACTTTAAAAACCAATGAGGGGTTTTTTGAATGGGTAGTGATGCCATTTGGCATCTCTAATGCTCCTATTAATTTTATGGGATTGATGAATGAGGTCCTTAAGCCTTTCATAAATCACTTTGTAGTTGTTTATTTAGATGACATATTGATCTTTAGAAAAGATAAAGAAGAGAATTTGTTACATCTAGATATGGTAATGAAGAGGCTACATGAAGAAAATTTGAGGATAAATCTGGAAAAATGTGTGTTTATGCAAGAGGAACTGATATTTCTTGGCTTTGTCATCTCCAAAGGGAATTTGAAAATGGATCCTTCCAAGGTGGAAGCCATACTGAATTGGTCCACTCCAAAATATTTCACTGAAGTCAAAAGTCTCCATGGGCTAGCTAGCTTCTATAGGAAATTTGTGAAGAATTTTAGTGGGGTGAGTGCACCAATGATAGACACTATGAAAGGGGGAAGGAAATGCAAATTTGTATGGACTGTTGCTGTAGACAAGTCCTTTGAATACTTGAGGACAAGAGTCTCTCAACAACCTATCTTAACTCTCCCTAATTTTCACAAGGTGTTCACCATTGAATGTGATGCTAGTAAAAGAGCTATTGGGGGTGTTCTCAACCAAGAAGGGAGAACCGTGGCATTCTTCAGTGAAAATCTTAATGAAGCTAATAAAAAATACTCTACATATGATTTGGAGATGTATTCTATGGTCCAATCTCTGAGAAAGTGGAGGCATTACTTATTGCCAAAAGAATGTTTTGTATTTACTGACAATCATGCTTTGAATTTTCTTAACAGGTAGGAGAAACTGAACCATAGACACCTCAAGTGGATGGAATACTTACAAGCATTCACTTTCACCATAAATCATAAAAAGAGAGTAGCTAACAAGGTAGCTGATGCATTGAGTAGGAGGAATTTGGTTGTACAAGAAGTGACCTTGGAAAGTGTAGGTATCTTTGTCCTCAAAGACATCTATCCCAATGATGTAGACTTCAAATAAATTTACCAAGTTTGTTTGGAACTAGGAGATAGATATCACAATAAATTTGCAGAATATATGATTTAAGAAAGATTGTTGTTTAAAGGGAGTCAATTGTGTGTCCCTGATTGTTCCATGAGGGAGAACATCATAAAAGAGAAGCATTGTGGATGTCTATCAGGCCATTTTGGTCTTGACTAGACACTTGAGCTAGTAAGAAGGTTCTACTTCTAGCCCAAGATGCAGACTGAGATAAGGAGATTTGTAGAGAATTGCCTAGTGTGTCAAAAATTGAAAGGCACCAGTTCAAATGCAAGATTGTACCACCACCACCCATCCCTAAAAAACCTTGGGAATCCAATTCAATCACCATGGATTTTGTATTGGGTCTTCCAAGGACAAAGGCAGGTTGTGACATTGTTTATGTGGTTGTAGACATATTCTCCAATATGGCCCACTTCTTACTTGTAAGACTACACATGATGCCTCAAGTATTGCAGGGCTATTCTTCAAGGAGATTGTGAGACTCCATGGTTTACCACTCACCATTGTTTCAGATAGAGACCCCAAGTTTGTGGGACATTTTTGGCATACCCTATGGAAAAAAATTGGAACAAATCTAGCTATGTCATCTGCCTACCACCCTCAATCAGATGGATAGACTGAAGTCATCAATAGGTCTCTAGGAAACTTTCTAAGATGCCTCACAAAAGAGTATGGAGTGGCATGAGATTCAATCCTCCCACAAGTAGAGTTATCCTACAATGATTCTATTAACAGAAGTTCAGGACTCAGTCCTTTCCAAATTGTCTATGGATCTCACCTTAGGGGTGTCTTGGAACTAAGAAACATTCAGGATTTTGGCCAGAGGAGTACCCAAGCTGATGATTTTGCAGAAGTAATGAAGACCATTCATCAACAAGTGAAGGATAGACTACAACAAACCTCTAAGAAGTACAAACAAGCTGAAAATACAAAGAGGAGAGATGTCCAATTCAAAGTTGGAGATATGGTTATGGTTCACCTGAAGAAGGAAAGACTACCCAAGGAAAAGTACACCAAGATGATGATGAAAAAGATAGGCCCTTTCAAAAAATTTAAGAAATGTGGAAATAATGCATACAAAATTGAATTACCTTCCACCATTGGCTTATCCCCCATTTTCAATGTAGCTGACCTATATCCATACAAAGGTCTTGTCACTGATGTCTCCATTGTAGGGGCTCAAGATCTGCGACATGACAAAGAGCTACAAGATTTACCAAAAACACCAACATGAGATTGATTGCATACTAGACAAGAGGATAGCCAAACAAACTAGGAGATCCACCTTCTATGAATACCCAGTCAAATGGAAACAAAATTCAGTGGAGGATGCTACTTGGTTAACACCTAAAGCTATCAAGAAGACTGGTTTCAATCTAAAAGATCTCCCCACTCAAGGGACTTGAGTTAATTTTTTCTTAGGGAGTATGGTGTAGTGCACCCTTGACTGTCTCTATTTGATCCTAGAGGATCTTGTTTGTCATAAATGGATTGATCTTAAAGGATGATCCTATTTTGGTTTTGGGATCCATGTGTGTATGGTCAAGGATCTCTTAGGCAATATTATGAGCCTAGATATGCCTTAGTCCATTTGGATCACCTAGTTAGGTTTATTTTACATTAAGCATGTTTTGTGTTTTAGAGTTCTTAGTTTTAAATTCATTGGATTCATGTTATTCTAAGCATTTTATGTCAAGTTGATAGGTTTGGATTCATTTCAAAAGTCATTGAGTGCAAAAATCCAAGTGTTGCCAAATGTTGCAAAAGTTGTCAAAATGTTGCTCATGTAACTTCAAAAAGTTGCTTGAGAGTTGCAAGATGGGAGCCCAATAGTCACAAGACATTTTTGATCAATCCAATTTCACATTTTAAGTGTTCTTAAGTGCTTAGTTTGAACCAACATGGTTAGAAGTTTTGGAATGTAACTTTGATGCATGGGAAATGGAATATGAAGCATTTTTGTGAGCATTTATGAGTTGTACGGCCATGTATGGTGTGAGATTGGGAAAATAAGTTAATTCCTTGAAGTTCTTTTGTGTTAATGTCACTCTGAAATTGATTTGAAGTCATTTGGTTTTGATTTGATAAGTTTTGTTTGAGTTTTCCAAAAAGCAGTCCAGGAAAGAGTCTTTTTGAAGCATAGTTTGCAAATGGAGTCCTAACTTGCATTTTATCCAGTGGATTTCTCTAAGATCCTAGAAGATGTGAGTTAGGATGGTATATTTAGTGATTCTAAAAGCTCAGGAGATGGCTCAAAGGGTAAGGCCCTCATGCATCAAGCCCTAGGTTGAATATCTCAATGTATTCAGCCTAGAATGAAGGAAAAGGAAGTGTTATGTTTGTTAGAAATATTGGTTGAGTGAATTAGGAGTGGATTTGAGTTGTAGGGAGTTGGTTGAAGACATCAATTTCTAGTACTTGCCTTGAAATCCAAGCCTAATTAGGCCAGTTAGGTCTGCGAACTTGGTGAGAGTTAGGTGTTGCTAGGGTGGAGTTGGAATCTAAGAATTTGGGGTTTGAAATAAATTCATAAAGGGTATTTGGATATATCCTTAGTTTTCTAGAAGTTGATCAGGAGGAAAATTTAAGTTGATAAAACCTCCTAGATAATACTATAAGGAATTCTAGGACAGTCCTAGACAGGTACTATATGGAAGGTGGAGGGTTGAACCAAATGGTGATTCTTGGTCCTTAGGACATAAGGAAGGTGTCCCAATAGTTATTTTAAGTTGGTGAAGTCACTGGTGAAGACTTCTAGGGTGAGGCCTAAAATAGGGCTAGTGTCCCTAAATCTCAAAAGTGTAAGATTTTGAATTGGATTGTATCCAATTGGGAAAATTTGGAAATTGGTTCTACCACCTTGGATAGGTAGAAGACATTGTGTGGGAAAGGATCTAGGATCCTAGGAACCCAAGTTGACTTGGGTGTCTTATTGAAGGAAAAGGAGAAAGACCACACTTATTTTTGTCACCTCTACATTAACGATGATATCTGCATGGTGCATAAAATGGTCTGCATGATTTGAATTGTGTAGCACATTCATCTGACCAAACATAATGTTTATCAATTTTTATAACTCTTTCTTTCAAATTTGCAAAAAACATCTTGAAGTAGTGTTCTACATAACGAATGTCATGCTCTCTATCATCACTTATATAAAAATGATATTCCTTCTTGATGACTCGTGCTTCAAATGTGCTTTGAATACCATCCAAATCTAACTGTGAGTGCTGATAACACACATGTACCATAATAGTAATTTTCACTGAAAAAAAGCATTTCGATTGAATTGCCTTTTGATGAATAAAGGAATAGTTTTTTGCAAAATCAACAACTAATACAATAGTTGCAAGTGGGAAATTGTCTCTCAGTGTTTGGAATTGTTGTGCTTACCACTTTGCAAAAAAAGCTTGATGAATGTAGGCTTGAATCAATTTTTTAAATTTTTCCATAAATAATCCAACATTTATCTCCTCTTCAACATATTCTAACCTTTTGGATTCTTTCCCAAATTTTTTTTCATTCTTTACATATTTGTAACTCTTGCAATTTACCATCTTTGTTACATCAATGTTTTCATTTTTCAAAGGAAAAAGAGTCAAATCAGCACATGTTTGACATATTCCTTTTATGCAATTTATTTGTCCAGCTGCATCATCTCTTTTATCACATAAAATGGATGAGATGAACTCACTTCGTCTACTAGGAGGAGCATTTTCAAAACCATAAGTGTCTTCTACAAACTTTTGAAAAACCTGAGAGTGGAGATCAAATTCAATATGATAATGACAACAACAAGTTTCAAACACTTTGTTTGTCCTGATATAATATGGCTTCAATCTTTCAAAAAAAAATTTCCCAATCTTTATATTAGGATTTGAACTACAAAATGACACATACATTTCATGTTGTGTTGTGTCCAACCAATGTTTCATATGATATTCATATTGATTAGCTAAAATTATATATCTGATAACATCTCTACTGTTTGATGAAGGACGTGTATTATCATTCCAAAATAATGTGACCAAATTCTTGATTCCTCCATCAATCCTATCAGAATGAGGAGCTCTACACATGACTGACCAATTTCCTTCCAAGGTGCTATCATCCAAAAGCATTCTCCTATTAACATATCATGATATTGTTTTCTTACTAAAACCAATCCGAGATGAAACTGAAGATATTTGTCTTTTTTGGGCCATAGTGTTACCTACAATGGATGTCAACATAGCTTTTCTTGTAATGGTCTTATCTTTAGTTCGAGATCGCTTCCCTACCTGGTTCAAACCTTTCCTAAGATTTTCAATCGTATTAGTTTGCATGTCAACAACTTTTCTTTTCTTTGATGTTGCATTTATACCCAATAATTTTAATGCCCCTTCCAAATTTTTGTTTATAAGTACAATTGAAAGCAATTGGGCTTGTTCAAGTGTTTCTAAATTATCAAATTTAGATAATATTTCTCTTGCTATCATATTCATTGACCTCTTCTTAGCAAGACTTAAGGGTTGAACATTAGCAAGTGATCTCAAATTCTTCACATCCATTGTAAGTAAATGACCTAAGTTTCTATAATTAATATTTCTCTTTACAGTTTGAGCTAAATTTAGAAGTTCATCCATACCAGTAGGAGCATGTGATCCTGAACCTTCTCCAACATCAATTTCTTGAGCTTTCGTAGGGAGTGATCCCGACCCTTCTTCAATGTGCAATTTTTCAACTTCACTTGACCCTCCTACTTCAGCTTGTCATTCACCTTCTTTAGTTTTATGATAATATGCCAATGAAGCTTCACGATTTCTTTTTTTGGTACTAGGTGACCTTTTTCTAGCAGATTTACATTGTCTTCCCTTCTTGTTCCCCATTTCTTCTCTTCAAAAAATGTCTTCCAAAAGAACAGCAACAAAAAAAAATTTCTTCAAAAAATACTTTGATATAATATTTCTCCTCTCCAAAATTAAGCTTTCAAAAAAAATAGAAATAACAATCCTTCTCCAAATAATGCCTTTGTAAAAATTGATCAATAATAGAAAAAGCGAATTCACATTTTACAATTTGGTAAAAAAATGAAAAGAAAAAACATTACTTTTATACCATTCTAAATTTTTTAAAAAAAATTCAAAATGGCCGAGCTAGTTTGTGCGAAGTACCCCAGGTAAAATTCCAACAGGGTGATTCTCATTAGAATTTTCACACAGGGGTCTTCACGTGAAGAGTCTTCGCACGAAGACCCCTAGACCCCTTCGCGTGAAGGGGGTCCTCGCGTGAAGACCCCTAAAATGAAAATTTTCCCTGAGAAAAAAAACCTCTTAAAAAATGGCATTTCAAGGCCTGGGATAAGGACCAAATCAAATGATTTTCTGAAACACATGATGCCAAATGATGTGATTCAGAACAATCTTTCTAATGAATATATTTTTTATACATATTGACTTCATTATCACTTTCAAATATTACTTTAACTAAACATAGGTTGTTTGGTCATTCAACAACCTGTCTCTTCAAGGCTTCGAGAAAAATAGCAAATTACTAAAAAAAAAAATGTAGGAAAAGCATATTTGTGTTACCTTTCTATAAAAAAATGAATTTCAATATATAGATATCAAGTTAGAGTGATCTAAGTGACCTTATGTCTAAATTACAATTACTATCACTTTAGAACTTAATAAACTATGAAATATTGACCCAAAATGAATGAAACCAATTACATCCTCTAGATATTGAAGTTACAAATATAATCTCGAAAGAATTACATTGTTATCATATTTTTTAAAAAAAAATTATGTTGATCCAAGTGACAGTCACTTCTTCAAAGCACAGTTTTTTCACACAAACCACTTTCGAAGGAGAAGGAAAAATGAATTTAAATGAATTTTAATTTTTTTTTTTTTAAATATATTTAGAAACTAGAGAGAAAATGCTAAAAGACCTTAGTTTACATCATCTTCAAATTCATAATATTTTTGCAGCAATAGGTGTTCGAAAGTGAAGTTTTTTCTCAGAATGTTGATCTCTGCATTAAAGTTGGCCAAAAAGTGGGACACATTATTGTGGGACCAACCTTATACAAGCCCGAACAAGGATCAAATGCACACAAGTGGTGAAAACATAAATAAACATACAACATATAAATTACAATAGGAATTTAGCATTTACACAAAGAAATGAGAAGCCTCTCCTTAAAATAGAGGAAAAACCCAAAATGTGGGGAAAACTGCCCAAACACTATGTGAACAAACAAAAATATGAGAAAACTGTAGCAATCCCATTACGATTCCAATGAGCCACTACCCACAAAAATATGGCAAATGAATAGCTCCCAACAAGAAAAAAATTTGAATTTCGCCACAAGATGTTTGGAGCAAATTCTCAAATTCCCAAATTAAAAGTGAGTGAAATGAACTCAACTTCAAAATATAAAAGATTTTTTCAAAAATGATTAAGGGCTACTTTAAAAATCAATAAATCAAAATCACTTAACATCCAAATAATCAAACTCCCAAAGCTTCCAAAAATACATAATTAATTTTCAATTAATTAGAATATGCTTACGACACATTTGTCAAGAATTAAATTATATATATATATATATATATATATATATATATATATATATATATATATATATATATACCATATAAAATAATTTAACACAACTGCGAGCAACTGTAAATATCTTAAAATGCATAGATATTTATTGGTCTTTCACAATATGCAAATGAAATCTAGAATTTAGCTACACGACAATCAGAAGGTATAACAATGCAATCAAATGCATCATTCCAACTAGGAATGATATTGGCTAAGTATGATGGGTGACTACTGTGATTATCTCTTGTAACCACCATTGGGGATAAAGATATGCTTAGACATATGGACCTAGGTGGAGTCAATGTTTGGTACCTACCATCACTACAAAAAGTGCACACCAAGTGTAGCTAATCACATAATAATATAGCCGAAGCACATGTATAATAATCTAGAAATGGAAACTAATAAAAGGATGGTTTAGTAGCTTAATCATTCTTATGTAATAACAACATATATAATATCCCCAATCCAAATAATAACCAAACATGGTAAACAACAATATTTTAGTAACCATAGGCACATACATCAGTGAATCAATAATAAAATCTCAGTAACATTGGACCATACATAACTAAATCAGCCATAACATCTTAGTAACTATTGGCACATATGTTAGTGAATAAATCATAACATATCTCAATAACCATTGACATGTATACATTAGTGAATGTCATTAAATCACGTAAAGATAAACATAATCAAAATATCTTCAGATATAAAATAAAATTTATATCATTATATAACATCATGTAAATGTTGTAAGGAAACTCGCATCTAACTTTATGAGAATTCCCACATAACCCATAATGCAGAATAAACAAATAAGTACTCTAAATCCACATGCAACAGAGTAGACAACATACCCACAAAAATGTGGCATAAGATATATCCTAGGACAATAATTGCATAAGATATTATCCTATTACAATGTTACAAAACAAATCATCAAGCAGTCCTAAGAATATTCTAGGATAATCTCTACATGTTGCACACCCATCTAGGTCCTCCTAGGTGCAACATTTACATAATAAAATATTACAATAATATACATTATGCAAGGTGTAAAACACACCATTTTCCCAAAAAATACGATCATCACTAAAAGAACAAGTATAATCTATCGTCTATATCTATAGAGATATCGATAAGAACAACATAATGTACTATAACTAGGTACATCTCACAATGTCGATACAAAATCAAAATAATAGCCTCAAAAGGTCTAGCATCCCAAATAAGGTATGCAACAATAAAATATACAATAGTTCTCACAAATAGGCATAAAAGAATAAGCAACATACTAATGCAATGTCATAAGGTAAGCACATCTGGTCACATAAAGCCACAATGAGGCATCTAAGGCCAAACAAAGCCATCAAAAAAGAGTTCTTAGCCAAATTCATAGAGGCGCCACTACAAACAATGCCAAAACTACATCTAGAAGGATTCCATGTAGGAAGAAAATATGAGAGGCACTACAATTCCTTTCTCAAGCATTTTTGCTTTGATTTCAAGGTTTATTTCTCAACAAGGGTTTGACTTAGGAAAACCCTTTTCCACAACCATTTTCCAAATTTTCCATGTGCAAGTGATAGGTGGCATAGGTGTGGAAGAGGATATAGGAAGGTCTAACAAAGAGTTACATATTGATATTACTTTAATCAGAAGTTGTGGGGTACAAGACAATTGGACTTGTCCTTGATTTCCTAGTTATCCCTGACCTACCTTTTCAGACTGAAAATCATATCATAGGTCAATCTCTATCTTCGCTTCCCAAATATGGTCTCAGAATTGGATTCTCTATCTTCTATATACCTACATACATAGAAATTCATCTCTCTTCCCATGCTTTCCCTAGATCTTGCATTTTCCATTCTTAATTGTACAGTCATTTTTAATTCAAATAAAGGATAATTGCATCCACCTAATGCTTGAGCCTCCTTGGGCCTAGTGTATCATCTTCCTTCCAATGTATGAACGAACATAGGGGTGAGATTCTTGGTTTTTCCATTCATCCTAGTGAATCCCTTCATCACCCTATTTTCTTTCATTACATTTTGGTGAACTCGACATGAATACATCCTAATTCTGATTTGGTGTCTAGATCTAATTTCTATGCATTTCTATGTTACATTTTATGCATTTATAAACCTTGTCACATATTCCTTCTTATTTGGATCATTAGATTTATATGCAATTCATTATGTTATATGTGCTTTCATGTTAGATCTAATTTACATTGATGCATTTCTTTATACCATACAATGTTTAAATGATCAATTTATTATTAAGTTTTACATTGTTTACACATTCCCTTCTTGTCTATCTTTGTGTATGAGTTTCATAACCTTGAGCCCTACATATAACATCAATGTGAGAAGAAGTTATAGGCTATAGATTCCCTTAAAGGTGTAGATCCTAGGTCGTTTAACATATTCTATATAGGGGAATGTACGTGATGCCTTTATGCCTACTAATGGCACAACTAAAATTATTTAAAATCACTCTTCTCATACTTCATATGATGAAAGTGAGTCCATTACAAGAGTGTATCCCAACCAAGTGCAAAATATTTCAAATGATGTGGAAAATCTTGAACATTGAATGGGTCAAGAAAATTCTAATAGTGAGGCAATCCCTTTGATTGAAGGTTTAAGGAGGATGGTGCAAAATGATGAAAATGGTGTTTGTTGCATGACATATCCCATATTATTAGTAAAATATTATTTCTAGGAAAATTTGTTCCAAATCCCTTAATCTTTCCAAACCTATACCAATGTTAAGAATTTCATTCCTATTCCAACATCCTTACCTATCGTGTCTACTTATAATCCACCTATTATGACTACATCTATTCACAACATCAACCCTACAAATGTTAGGGTGATCCCACAATAGTGGATTACACTTTTTTGGAGGAAGAAATTCCTCATGAATTCGCGAGGTGGGAGGATTTAGTCAGGTAATTTCGATAGAAAGTACCTGATTGTTTCAATCGAAACATTAATAGTTTCGATCGAAACTACCTTTTTTGCTTAGTTTCGATCGAAACTAAGATAGTAAAGATTTTAGTGGGATTTTGACCCATACGCATGTTAAACTAAGAAAGTACTTTTGATAGAAATTACTTTCGATCGAAACTAATTAGTTTCAATCGAAAGTACTTTCTATCGAAATTCCCAAAATTGAGGCTATCTGCAAAGGCTAACAGAAATCTATAGTTTTCATGGCTTCGGGGCTCAAGCGCGGGGCTCAAATGGTAGAATAGGGACACCTCCTTTTGCATCACACAAGTACTCTGAATGAGCTTTCTAACGAATATAGATTTGATAAATTTTGAATTAATTAGGTCTATGTATTTTGATGTGCATCGGATGTAGGTTTTTAATCCAATATAAACTTCCAGTTTTGATGTTCAATGAAAAATAGTAGAAAAGAGAAAAAAAAATTTGAAAAATAATAGTGCCCTCCGGCTTTGAGTCTTCTTTCTATCAAAAAAAAATTGAATTTTGATAAATACACAACAAGTTATCAACTACGCAGTCAACGTATGTCACAATTACAGTTTACTCTACTTCAAACGTTCATAAAATATGCAATAATCATGATAATGTCATCGAACCACTTGCATGCCCTCCGTATGGATGTTACAAAACCAAATTTGAAAGAAGCGCATTGATATCTATTTTAGAAAAAAAGTTATATTGTACGAAGTCATTGTACCTTTTTGAAAATGACGTTTTCAGCAATATAGCAATTTTAGTGGGAGAAAAAAAAATGATTAAAATCAATTCAAAATATATATATATATATATATTTAGAATCTAGACAAAAAATCCTAAAAGACTCTAGTTTACTTCATCTTCCAATTTCAAACAGTTTAACGACAATATGCATCCGAATGTGAAAGTTTTTCTCAAAATGTAGACTTCAATGTCCGTTTAGGCAAAAAAGTGTAACCCACTATTGTGGTATCACCCATTAGTCTTGGAGGAAATCTAACCCTATTATACCTCCCTCTGTGAGTGTTCCATGTATTTCCCAACTATTATCTATACCTACTTACCACAATGTCCCATTATTATATTTCAATTCTCCATCCATTTCACATTAATAACCTTTCCCAAAGTATCGCATCTTTGCAACAAGTTGCTTCCATAACCCAATACAAATACAACATCCATACTTGTGACATTGTTGGCCAATTATCCATTGACATCATTCATGCCATTATCCCTTAATACATGGAAATACCTACCTTGGAGACATACCATGTAAAAGGTGAGCCCTTGACTCATGTGAAGGAATTTCAAACCTTGTGTAGTGACTTCTCTAATGATCATAAACTTATGGTTAAATTGTCTACTAGGACATTTATAGATAAGGCCTTACAATGGTTGTGTTCTTTACCTCCTGATTCTATTGATTCAACTCAAAAAATTGTTAATTCTTTCATTCAAGAATTTCAAAATCACATTAGTCTTCAAATATCTTTAACTGATTTGATTCATTGTAAGCAATGTGTTAAGAAAAAAGTGACTGATTTTATTGGTAGATTCAAACATTTACATGCTCAAATTTCTCATCTTGTGTGTGATATGGATGTTTAGAGAATTTTTATTTCTACTTTGCAAAAATACATTAGAGATAAGTTATTGTTTTTTGAGATGAGATAAGTTATTATTTTTTGAGCTTACTTCTTTTATCCAATTGTGTGTGGTGCTTCATAAATATCAGCTTCAAGTGAACCAGTTTGAGTCATCCACTCCAATGGCTCAGATTGATAAGAATGATGTCACTCATCAATCATCCCAAAAGTTCCAAAAACCCAACAAAGGTTTAATCAAGATAAACAATTACTCCAACAATGTTGATACAAAAATGGTTGCTACAACATCAAGTGTGGTTCATTTTTTATCCATTTTCAAACCATCTCACAATTTTAGAGCTCTTTCTAAATCTTTGCATAATGTTATGTTGAAGTTGATTAATGCTAACATTTTGAAACTTCCAGTCGTCAAACTTGTTGATCCTTCCAACCTATTGCTAGCGGTCTATGATCCCAAATCCCTTTTTTAACACCATCATCAACTTGGCCATGACATTGATTGGAAATAAATGAAGATTTAGGGGAAATGATAAAGAAATTAGAAGAAGAAACTAGTTCACAAAAGAATGAAATATCAAAGTTGAAAGAATATTTAGTAGCATACAACGAATGTTTGAAATCAAATCTATTGGTATGTGATGTTTTGTGTGATAGAAAAGATTTGTGTTCTTCACTTGGTAAGTGTGAATTTGCAAAATTTGTTTATGATGCAGAAGTACATGTTAATGAGTTGAAAATTTTGGTTAGATATGATGATCATGAAAAGAATATTGGCTTGAGGATCATGAAAAGAATGAGGTACAAAAGTCAAGGACTGGTAACACATGAACAAGGGATGAGGAATCCAATTAAGCAAAAAATAGGACCAAAATATGAAGGCCTTGGGTATATGATAGGTAGAGGAAAGAATGATATAGGTGTTGCAAATACAAGAAAAATAGTTCAAGTTAAGTAGTGCATATAGTATACTCATTTTCATAGGCAAGGTCATACAAAGGACAATTGTTGGGATCTACATCCTTGTAGTATTTGTGGTTTGAGGAATCATTATGATAAAATAATGTTGGAACAAAGAATCAAAGGATGAATCTATGATAGGTTACATGAAAATGGTTTGGGGATGGACTTATGGATTGAGTTGGAAAACGATTACAATTATGATAAAAAATGTTTTTGAGTATAAAGGTTCATATGTGAAAGTTAATAGCAATCGAGAAAAGTTTGAATGTTCATGGAGGATAACAAATGTTTTAGGTCAAAAGAAAGCATTGTCTAGCAAGATGTGTACAAAAAGTGAAGGAGATTTTAGAACATAGTTTTGAAGAACTACATGACTATCACAACAGTTGGAGGGAGCAAAGAGAAAGACATCATGATTGAGAAAAGATCTGAAGATCTGCATATGGTTTGAATAAATCAAGCAAATAAAAGGATTTGAATTATGGAGACTTGGTTTTATACGTCAAAAGAAGCCATCAATCAAGACCAAAGAAAATCATAAATGTTGCAACATCTATGCTCGAAGTTAAAGGGCATTGGTGGGATATGTAATTTCTCCCACCTTGGATTCATTAGAAAGTTCTAGAATCAAGACAAAGACGAGGATAAAAATATTCAATTTTTTTTTAACAAAGTTGGCCTATGTTCTGGATTGTACTAAGAGGTTTCTAGAATCACCTATGTAGTTTCTAGATTTTTCTTAAGACCTCTATTTAAGGAGGAACTTGTAATTTTTTTGGGCATCAAGTAAGTTCTAGTTGATCATGGATGATGAATGCAGCAGCATTCTTAGTTGATGTTTTATTTTATCAATTGATTAATGAAATATGATGTGCAACAACACCTGTGTATAAGTTTGTGTATTTACTTTTGAATCTTTGTTCATATCTCCATACAACCCATCACTGCTTCCCCATACATTTCTTCATCCAACCAAAAATTCTTGAGATTTTATTCTCAAACACAATCTTAAAATCTCTAAGTATTTCATATGTATGGAACCAACATATCAATGGGACAAATGTAATATCTATCATTCCAAAAACATTTCTTCCAAAATAATCTTTTCCTTTGAGAACTTCTAGTATTTCTAAACTTTTTCTATATTATCACTTTCCTTCTTCTCGCTCTTTTCCCTTACTTCGAAATATACACCTCCTTAGATCAATAAACTGAACAAAATAGCAATATTGTGACACTTTCCATTAACAAATATCTTAAAAACATTTTTATTTTTTCATTAAATATCAAAGAAATTTTGAGCCACATACTTTTTTTATATATAAAATCTCTCCAAAATCGAGCCATAGCTTAGTCATATGGATAAGATGGCAAGAAAGAAGGGGCATTACTCCATACCTCATCAATATTTTGCATTATAATGGCT
Source organism: Thuja plicata (assembly GCA_018584345.1). Taxonomy (NCBI): domain Eukaryota; kingdom Viridiplantae; phylum Streptophyta; class Pinopsida; order Cupressales; family Cupressaceae; genus Thuja; species Thuja plicata. The sequence goes on from MU225876.1 coordinate 567,286, forward strand.
GACTCAGCCACATGCCCGCCATTGTGAATAGGAACAGGTATCTTCTTATTCATGGGATTGATTCCCCCAACAAGGGGCTCTTTTTATAGAAGAGATCTTCAAGATATTCATAAAGTCCAATCATGACTCTAAGGGTAAAGGGGATGGCCCAAAAGCCAAGAAGTTTAACCTCATCTTCACTTGCCATTGCAGCTATTTCTCCTTAAGTCTTGACTAAAGTTTCTTTGCAGGAGAAAGAAAAAACATTTGGTTGTAGTTATAGTTGCTTTGTTTGCTTTGCTAGGCAAGAAAAACTTATGATCAACATTGCCAACCATGTGGGATCTTGAGATTGACCTTTCCAAACTAAGAAGTAAATACTATAGATATGAAAAATATACATGACATACAAGATTGATCTCAAACATACACATAATATGAAAAGTGATTACTTAATGTGTAATTAGAGATAATGTTCATACAATTGATTGGGGAAGAAGAGGGTATAAATGACGTGAAGTGATATTTTACTTCGTTCTCAAAGACCAATGTAAGAATTGACGATTGGGTGGGTCTTGTAGCGAGCAACCAATCAATGCATACTTTTTTATTGTGTGGTACTTGATCAATAGTTGCATTTCTACAACATACTTGTTTTTTTTTTTTTGTTGAATAAAAAAAATGATTTTCAAATTAATTAATTATTAGGTACCTTTTTATACTAACATACTTAAACTTACTTAGGTCATGCACTTCTTTTACCTCAAGTCACAAGATTAAGAGACATGCTACCAAAGGATTTATTTATTATTTACAAGAATAAGAAAGAAATTACAATTTACGATGCAATCTTGTCAAAGTTTTCTAGTGTTCTCTAGAATTAATAATTTAGCTTATAAGTATTCATGGTCTTGCATTGAAATTCACTTCCAAAACTCATATAACTTTGTAGGAGTCATGGAATAGCAATGGGGTCTGATTCAATTGGTGAGAGCTTCCTACGGTAGGCACGAAATCATGAGGTCCAATCTCCCTCAGACACGTGTGGTAGCAGAGGGCATGTTGCACCAACATCACCAGTCACATTAAAACGTTTACTTGATGCACTACAATTTATATGCTAGCTACCCAATTCCACTATTCTAAAAAAAATGATTCATTGAATGAATCTTAGGTCCATCAATGTTCAAATGTAAAATTAATTAAAATAGTCATTTTTGTAAATTAGTCTTTTAGACTATTTTCACAAATTTAATTCATGTGGGAAGATTTTCAGATTTTAGTGGTAGAACTAAGAACTTTACAAACATTGAGTAGGAATCATAGTCAAAGATTGAATTTTCTTTGTATTGACAACATACACTATAAAAGTAAATTTTAATGAAAGAAAATTTAACTAAGCTTCTCAAACAGAGCGCTTAGTGACTTGCATTAAGAATTGTAGCACCCTTTCCTGTTGTGGAACTACTTTCTTGATACTCTCCCTCTCCATACATTTCTTCATCTAGCCAAAAATACTTGGAAATTTATCCTCAAACATAATCTTAAAATCTCCAAGAACTTCATATATATGAAACCAACTTATAGATGGAGCAAATACAATATCTACCATTCCAAAAGTCATTCCTCCAAAGTAATCTTTCCCTTTGAGAACTTCTTCTAGTATTCCTAAACTTTCTAAAACTTGTCGCTTTCCTTCTTCCTGTTCTTCTCTCTTACTTCGCATAAACAACCTCCCTGGAATAATAAGCTAAGAAAAACAACTATATTATACCACATTCCATTAAAATTAACTTATAGTCAATTTAATTTAATTTTTTTTTGTTGGAGGGTTCAAACCTACAAGACAACCCAGCTAGACACTAAGCCTGCGAGCTCCAACCAGCAAAAACCACCTAAACGTTTTAATTAAATATCAAAGATGGTTTAGACACATACCTTCTTTTCTATAAAATCTACCCAAAATCGAGCCCTGGCACGGTCATATGGATCAGATGGTAAGAAAGCAGGGCCATTACTCCACACCTCATCAATATACTGCAGTATAATGGCAGATTCAACTACAGGCCTGCCATTGTGAATAAGAACAGGCACCTGCTTATTCACAGGATTCATTTCCAGCAAAAGGGGGCTCTTTTCAGAAAACAGATCTTCTTCCACATACTCATATTTTATGCCCTTTTCTTCAAGACCAATCATCACTCTCAGAGCATAAGGGCTGACCCAGAACCCAAGAAGCTTAACTTCATCTTCACCTGCCATTTCTTCACCTATTTCTCCTTCAATCTTCACTGAAACTTTCTATGCAGGAGAAGAATAAATCTCTGGTGTAGTTATACTTGCTTTGTCTGCTTTGCTGGGCAAGAAAAAAATCAATTGCTGACGTAGTTGCTTGTGTAAGGACGGCTATCCAACTTTGAGTCGCCTCTTGGAAACATGAAAATTGGTTTCATGTTTCTGTCTTATCTAAAAAATAAAAATATCTCCACAATAAAAATATCTCCACTCTTAAACATTTTTATGTTTTATAATTGATTAAAAAGTGGGTGAAGGTTATGGAGCAGCTTTAGCAAATCAAGAAAATTTTAGGTTGATCATAAATTGAATTTATATAAATATGTAATGTAGTATATGCAGATTATCAATCCTACAGTTGTTCGTATTGTAAGTAGTTTCAATCTATGTTCAAGACAACAACTTTGTATTAGTGTTTTAGTTGCAAATATGTAAAACAGCACTTGTATGTTATAAATTTTATAATTGTCTATATGTTAGTAGCTGAAAATTATGCTTAAGTCGGCAACTTTGTAACTAGTGTTTTATTTATTCTTTTCTCAGTAACTAGCTGGTTGCCTTATGGTTATGGTATGTAACATTTTTGTTTTGTTTCAATACAAAAAATAAAAATAAAAAAATAGTTGTTTATTGAGCATGTACAATAATCATTTATGGTTTTTTCAATTATTCTATTGCTATTACAAGACCACGATAACGATACTATTTTACCTTGATGGTGGATTTAAAATTAGGCCTAAAATATTTTATATGTAGAGATGCAAACTAACTTCAATGCTATTAATTTTTATGTCTTAACGATTTTCTGTATAGAGATGCAAGCTAACCTTAGTGCTACATAGGAGGTAGAAATAAATAGTGATGATTATGAGAGTGACCACTTTCATGGAGTTTTTTTTCTATGTATAGATGCAAGTTAACACCAATGTCGCTATTTTTACGCATAAACAATTTTCCTTGTAGATATGCAAGCTAGCCTCATTGCTATATAGAAGGTAGAAAGAAATAGTGTTGACTATGAGAGTGATCACTTTCATGGAGTGATTCTCTATGTAGAGATGCAAGGTAACACCAATGTCACTATTGTTATGCATAAACATTTTTTCTTGTAGAGAGGCAAGTTAAGTCGATTACTACATAGGATGTAGAAAGAAATAGTGTTGATTATGAGAGTGACCACTTTCATGAAGTGTTTATCTATGTAGAGATGCAAGCTAGCACCAATGCCACTAGTATTGTTATGCATAAACAATTTTTCCTTAAGAGATGCAAGCTAACCCCATCGAGCTACATAGTTATTATGAAACTGATCACTTTCATGGAGAGATTTCCTATGTAGAGATGCAAGCTAACACCAATGCCACTATTGTTATGCATAAACAATTTTCCTTGTAGAGATACAAGATAATACCAATGTCATTTTTTTTTATATGTAAATGATTTTCCTTGTACAGATGCAAGCTAGCCCCATTGCTATATATAGGAGGTATAAAGTAATAGTGTTGATTATGAGAATGATCACTATCATGGAGTGATTTTTTTATGTAGAGATGCAAGCTAACACCAATGCCACTATTATTATGCATAAATGATTTTCCTTGTAGAGATGCACAAGCTAGTCCCATTGCTACATAGGAGGTAGAAAGAAATAACATTAACTATGAGAGTGACAACTTATATGGAGTGATTTTCTATGCAGAGATGCAAGCTAACCCCAATGCCACTATTTAGGTCTAAACCATTTTCCATGTAGAGATGTAAGCTAACCCCATTTCTATATAGGAGGTAGAAGTAAATTAGCCTTGATTATGAGAGTGACCACTTACATGGAGTGATTTTCTATGTAGATATGCAAGCTAACCTCATTTCTATATAGAAGGTAGAAGGAAATAGGCTTTGATTATGATAGTGACCACTTACATGGAATTAGAGGGGTAGTCTAAGTGATCCCAATTGGAGGATCTTGCCTCATACATACAAGAAGCACTCCCAAATGATTTTGAAAATCATGTAGTTATTGAGATCTCAAGGCAACTTTTCTTGCCTAGGCCTTATATATATATATATATATATATATATATATATATATATATATATATATATATATACCCAAATTAAACTATGTACACTATTTCAATCATAAAGAAATTATAACGGATCTTATACTATGCAAAAAATAGCGACATTTCTATACTTCCAAAGGAATTTTAAAAAGTTCCAAAATCTATTGATATATGTAGGTCACAAGATCACATCCCCAAACAGAGAAACTCTCAAAGAGAAAAAAAAAAGGATGAAAAAAAAGAAAATGTGATGTAAATCCATTTCAAACATTCTTGAGCACAAATTTACAAGTCCAAATGATATTTTTAAAGGTATCCACTTTCTAAGAGCCAAACACCTAGTGTCGGCCTTGCTTGGGCGAACTAACCATTCATCTAGGACTAATCCTTGGTAATACAACAAACAAAGAACATGTGCAATTGTGGGTTGAAGTCTTGCATACTATTTTTTTTTTTAGTTTGAAGAGCCAAGTGTAAGTCATTTGGTCTTATCTCTAGAAGAGACAATGTCCTCAATGGAACATATTCCTTTATAGATTTAATACTTGTAGTCTCTACCAAAGGTGAATGGGAGTTGTTGATAATTATGGGATTACCACAAATATACAGGTTTCCATTGAAGGAAATCTCATTTATGTTTTTATTAGCAAAAACCAGCCCACTTTATTATTATATGAACCTTAAATCTTGATGTACAAATTGGTGATGAGATACAATAAATTTTGAAACCGTATTAACAATATTGTCCATAAGGTGCGTCATGTCCAATAAAATGCCTAAAAATAATCATCCTAGGCTCTAAGCCTTTTTTTGTTTTTTGGAATTGACCTGGAATTGAAACACGGGAAATGGTTTCCCTTCTCAAAATTGAATTCTCAATTCCAATTCCAAGCCTCAATTCTAATTCCAGGTTCTGAGGTGGAATTGTAGAATGCTCATTTTGGACCAAAATTAGAATTGGCCTATACCAATTCACTATTTCCCATTTTCCAATTCCAGGTCAATTTCAGCAAACAAACGGGCTCATGGCATAGATAATCCTTTTAGCACAAATTGTGATACTTCTCCTATGCAAATCAATGATTACCATGCCACCTTTTTCTTGGGGGATATAACCTTTTTTTGCACAATATTAAAAACCATGCAAGATTGTTTTCCATCAGCCTAAACAAAATCTCCCTAAGATTTTTTTTTCCCATCAGCCTAAAGAAAATCCCCCTTGAGCTTTTCCATTCTTTTATAGGTGGCTTTGGAATGAGTTGAATTTGATGAAAAAGAGTCGTGTGTGACATACAAACGTCAATAAAAAATCTAAAACTTTCACAGAAGAGAAAATGGCTTGGATATCTATAGATACATTTTCTCTACATAGTGAACTCCATGTTGTTAGATACTTGCATATATGCTTTTAAAAAACATACAAAAAAAAAGGAATTCCCAAAGATTTAAATATCTTACCATTCCCAATATATTTCCATTGTCTATTATTCAAAATGTGAATGACTCCTACTTCCCCACTAATTTAAGAAATGAATTATTCATAAATTTCTAATTAATAAATCGTGCAAAAGAGGTGATAGAAAGACAATTGACTAGTCTAATTGAGGCTTTATCCACAAAGCTATAACCAAAATATTCCATAGAAATAAATTACAAAGTAGGACTAAGAGGACAACCTTAATTAATGGAGTCAAATTTTTTTAAGGATCTACCATTAAAGGAGACACAAGTATAACCTTTTGGATGATATCAGATTTGGGTACTATTTATGTTGTTGATATTCATGTTTTGCACTGATGTCAACATATATTTCTGTGGAGAGAACATACTAGTTATTTGACTGACAGAAGTCTACGGACACTGTACGAATGATTCAGAATGATTGAAGAAAAGGATATGAAGAAGGATGTGTGATGACCTTATTCCTAAGGTCGCTTGACTTGAGGTTACATATTGGTGATGTTACAGATGATTTAGTGAAGACTTGTTTCTGGACTGTGACAGTAATGATTGAAAGAGAAGGTCTCTGTATTTTGGGTATATCTTACAAGCGAAGATGATTCTGAGCATGCACACTTAGGGGATGATAGAGGACACATTGAAGAATTTTGGATAATGATCGATAGTCGTGGACATGTTGGTGATGTCAGTTATGGCGTGTATTCTGGAGGAGACCTATTTGGTGGCTGACTTCAGAGATGTAGCTATAAGATATAAAATGTAACATATAACAATGTAACATAAGTGTAAGATAAGAAATAGATGATGTTTATTTGAGAATTGATTATGTTACTAAGAATGATTGATTGTTTATTATCTTGAAATGTAAGGTGTTGATGTGTAAATTGTCCTTTAAGTTGCCTAGATTGTATTGGATTCTTTAACCCTAATTGAATTACATTGATTAAGTATTGCAATTGTGATTAGGGAGAAGATAAGATGCTCCTCTTTTATTCCCAAATGCACAAATGGAAGATCCAAGTTGATCAACCCCAAAGAAGGATTAATGCACAAATGAATCAACTATTTGGAAGGGAGAATAACAAAGGAGATACCTTAAATTTTGTTAATTATATGTATAGAAATGGTATATGACAGTAATTGAAGAAATAGGAGAAATGCACTCACCTTGAAATATTGCAGATCAAAGAATGCTATTTTCTGAGGTCTATATTGAGTTTATGGAAAAAATGACAGTTGATCCCGAACTGGAATGCAGAGACAAACAAAACCCAGAAATATTTTTCCATTCTGATGTCATCTTATGAAAAAGGTTGACCTTGACCCACAAATGTCAACCCTGACTAGCACAGATCCAAAAGTGACTGTTCACGGATCCTAAAAGTTTGCCAAAAAGGGTATCCAGATTTGGTCTCAAATCAACTATTCTGCACCTGTACCTACAAGAAAAAGGATATTGTTTGTTGTGGAGGAGAGGTTTGCCTTAGTCAAACCCAGATTTAGGAATTAACCTTTAAATCAATAAAGTACCAAATGCTAGCAAGTAGTAGAATTGAATCTAACAATGAAGCTATGATACTCAATAGATATGTAATTAAAATTCAAATGTATGCAAATATGAAAGTATGAAAGCAATGGACTTTAGAAACCATAAACCTCCATGAGTGTATGCTTGAAATTGACCTTGAAGATATGATGAAAGAGTCTTGAATATGCACAAAGGATCTTGAAGGAAGATCACACCTCCATGATGGCTAGATCTAGGGTTTGAAAGATGAATCTTGAATGTTTGCATCTAATCCCTTCAAAGGATTGAAAGCTTGAACCCTTGATCTTCAATGGAGAACTTGAATGCTTGAGAGGAAGACTTGAACACCTTGAGAGCTTAGAAATGGATCTTTAACCTTTTTGCTTCTTTGCAAAATCTTGATTAGAGCTTTTTGCACTTAGAAGACTTAGAGGAAATGAGAGAGAAATGCTTCCTTTTATATGAAATTAGGGCACAATCTTCTAAGGAGGCCTACATAGGATAATTAAATTCTAATTAGACCCATGCCCCTAGAAAAGGACCTATATTAAATATAATTTAGGATTCAATGCTTTGGAACCCGAAACAGCCAACTCAGAAGCGGGAAAACTAAATTTTTTATGAGCCCCGACAGCCGACAAGTTTCCTGATTTGAAAGGGGGACCTGGGTCAAGGTCAAGGTCAACCCTAACCTAGGTTAGGGTCAAGGTCAACCCTGACCCAGGGGGCTAGAACCCCTGGAAAATATGCCAGGTGGGGTAGGAGGTTCCCGGAGAGGCCCAATCAGGGTCCTAAATAGGCACAAAAGCAGGAGATGATGCAAAAATGGGAGGATGATATGGTAGAGGTCAAAAATGTCCCCTAAGGAGGGTTAAACACTCTTAACATGGAAGTGCTTCCATTTTAAGATGATACATTAAGTCCCCACTTTAGCGGGAGTACGAAAATCGAATGTGCTCACGGTAAAGTTTAGAGTAAAATAATCCTAGTGGATTGCAACGAGGTAGAATATTGCTAAGTCAGGGATATGAGCCCCCAAACCAAGGATTCTAACTCAACATACATACATAAAGATATGAAAATAAAGAGAAATCAATCATAGAAAAACATACATGCCTACATAAGTAAGACAAGAACAACACCATAGATAACATAGCTTCATGATCTAATCCTACTAGCATGAAAGCGAAAGAGAGAAAAGAGAAAGTGATTACCTCACCTAGTAAGATGCC
>MU225876.1:613474-625001 GCA_018584345.1 Thuja plicata
TGACCAACTTTATTGCATGAAAAACAAATAATAGGAAGTTTACCTCTGTATTTTCCTTTTCCTCTGGATAGCCTTTTTGCCATAAGTGCTTCAAGTTCTTCAAGATCATCATTAGTAGTGTCACTATTACTGTTCACATGTTTCTTTCCTTTCTTAGATTTATTGAGAACCAACTATGATCTAAAAGCAGAATCAATACCTTGTGGATTGTAGTTATCATAATTTGACATTTCAAATGCAGTGAGTGTATCTATCAGATTTTCCAGATTAAGATTATTGTTAGGAGTACATCTCAGTTCTTGAAATGCTGAAACTCTAATAGCATATACATGAATTAAAGTTCTTAGTACCTTGCTCATAATAGTGTTCTCATCTATTGTCCCATTAGCTCCTCTAATGGCATTTACAACTTCTTTTACTCTACCATAATACTGATTAACATTTTCACCTTCTTGCATTTTCATCTCATCAAACATACCTCTTAGACTTTCTAATTTATCTCTCAGCACATTTGTGTCTCCACCATAGACAATTGCAATAATATCCCATATTTTCTTTGCATTTGTGTAGCTCTTTATATCATCAAACTCTGAATAGCTCAACGAGGATGCAATATCCAACATTGCTTGATTGTGCTCTTGCTTTTCTCTTATTTGTGCAGCTGTGAGGGGAGTAGTAGGTGATACATAGTCATTTTCAATAAGTTGCTTAGCATCATTTCCAATACCAGCCAGATGCAGTTTCATCAACCTCTGTCGTGCAGGGAAGTTATCTTTGTTTAGCTTAGGAACTTCCTTCTTATACATCTTGATCTTTTCGCTCCAAGTACCTTCAAACTATTTTCAGGAGACCAAAGCTCTGATACCAGTTGTTAGAATGAATTTATAATAACTAAGAGGGGAGGGGTGAATCAGTTATTCTCAGGTCTAGATGTAGCAAATAAAACTTTCTATATTTTAGATCTACTCGGCAGTAGTAGCATATGTCAACAACCTTAATCATGCAGTTTACTATCTAATGTAATTATCTTGTAGAAACATAACAGTAAAACAAACCATAATAATTCACACAAGAATTTAATGTGGAAACCCAATATGGGAAAAACCACCAGTAACATGCTACTAAGTTTCACTCTTTTGAAGTGAGCTCTATGAGGAGCCAACCCTGTTAAAGGTTACAATAACACACTGTTAGGTGTGACCTGGTTAAAGGATTTAATCACCCTGTTAGGAGTGGCCTTGTTAGAGGACTTAGAACATTCCACCTGAATGTCACCTTGTTAAAGGATTTATACAAATGACTGTTAGGTCAACCTTGTTAAAGGATTTAACTGATACAATGGTTAGAAAGTAATCAACAATTGTGATCTAATATATACAACTTACTTTGCAAATTTAGATCTAATTACAGCTCTGATGTTAACTTACTGGATGGCTTGCATTGTCATTTCAATCTTCTGATCTGCTTGAAAATTCGTCAAGCAATCACACATGCAACTCTCTGCTTCTGTATTTAGCCTTCTCTGCTAGGTCATGCCAATCAGTAAATCAACTATGCAAACCTCTTGCATACATACATCCACTTCCACACACTAAATGAGTAACCCCCTGAGGTTATCATATACCTCTCTGTCTAGGTCAGATAAATATTTTCTTCTTAATCAAGATTGTAGATCTTAGGTTAGGTTAGATCCAATGGATCATTCCATCATTTCATTACATTTACTTCTCCAAAGTAGTCTCTAATTAAATATTGAAACCATGCATTAATTACGGTTACCCATACATTAAATGATGTGGATCAATCTTTAATTAAAATTACATATCCCAATAAAATTAACTAAGTTGGCCAGAGATCTCAAATCTCAGCATTAACCCAATTACTATAAGTCGGCCAACATCACTGTTTTCACTCGACAATTTTACTAGTGCTCGGCACTGAACAAACTTGCTCATCACAAACTACTTCATTTGGCACAAAAAAAATTTCTCAGCACAAAACAACCATAAAAATTGTCTTTGAAAGATAAACAACTAATTACTTTGCCAGAGTGCCAACTGATCAAGTACCCTTTTATTTGCCTTAACTCAACCATTCACTTGGTCTTCTTGTTAAATCTTCTTCATCAACAATAGATATGGTACTCAAACAGATAACAATAGTCTCACCAGTTAAGGTTTGAAATCAATGACAAAATAAAAATTGCTTGCATTTTCACTTTCTAACAGAAGGTCCTAGTGGCCTCTAGGTCAAGTTAGAAATAAAGGTTTCATATTGGACACCCTTTGTACGACCTAGTTCCAAGATTGGCATTTAATAAGCCCTTGGTCAACTATTGGTCAAATGATGTCCAAAACCTTAGAAAATGTTATTTTCTCATATTTTAATGTTTTATTATGTTTTGATCCATTTGGGATCACAAATTATAGGTTTGGACCAGTTTTGGTCACTTAGATTGAAAAGTTGCAAAATATTGCAAAATTACTAAAAAGTTGTCAAGCAACATTAGCAACTTTTGTCAAATGTTGTCAAATCCATTCCCAAACTGATAATTAGTTTAAAAATTGGGTGTAACCATTGGGAATTCCTGCATAAGCCCTTATAGGCAGGTGGTAGGACAACTTTTATAACTAGCATTCAAAATCAATAAAAATCAATTGTTTTCCTGCAAATTTGAGAAACACTTAATTGGTACAGCCAAGTACAAAAGGTTGAGAATGAAGTTCTAATAGATTAAGGTATCCCTATGAAGTATCTTCCATTTTCATTTGGTCTCATGTCTTAATCTTCTGTACATTGAAATTTATTGCATTTTTACTCCTGCTTCCTAGTTTTTACGCCCTAAATCAGGGTTTCACAAACAATTGTACATATTTCTCATTTCCACCATGGGACTCTAATGAACCTTGGTGGAAATAATGTATTGAAAATTATCTTTAATATTATGCAGGTTGGGTTTGGTAACTTGCAGGGAGATGGGTTTGGCATGATTCCCTAGGTGTACATGACCATGTGTGCACCAATCAAGCGATTGAGTACAGTCCACATAACTCACCATAGGAGATTCATCAAGAACTAAATTTGAGACTGAGAAGTCCTTGTTCATTCCCTCACATTATAAAAGTGTTGGATTGGGTCCTTGTTGTAAGGAAGGGGTACCTGTAGTGTAATTGGAGGCCTAATTAGCCCTATTTATTTAGGTAAAATGGTGTGTCCTATTTTCCTTTCACTTCCAAGCATTGGTGCTTTGGTATAAGCCCTTAGGCCATAAAGGGTATCTGAATATGTATTTTTTTTGGAGGGTTATGTGGAATACTTTCATACTAAGCCCAAATTTCCATTTGAAAATGCTACAAGCCTAGGAGGGGCTTATCATAGCAACCATGCCCAAAATTAGTGTACATGGAAAGTATGATCATCTAATCCTTGTCTTAAGGACCTAAATAGACCAAATTCTTGAGAATAGGTCACCCCTGGTCCTTGGAGTCATTTCATGGGGAGTTCATGTCAAATTAGTGTAAGTGCCTAATAACCAACCATTGGGAGTTGGTGTTGAAATCTTGCTAGAACCTAGGGCCCATTTGTTTCGTGGAATTTGTGCATGCTAGAATCGCCAATTCTAGAATTGAATCCATTCTAGAATTCTGCTATTCTCAAAATGAATTCTAGAATATGGGCTTGTCCTGTTTGGTTCACCTGGAAGGTGACTAAGAAGATGCAAATTCTGCGTTTGGTTTCACACAACTAGAATTGGAATTGAAATTTTGTTTTTGCATACATACACATATATACACACATACATATACACACATACACATATATACACACACATATGTGTATACACACATGTGTGTATACACACACATGTGTATATATACACACATATATGCACATGTGTGTATATATACATGCACACATATGTGTATATATACATACACATGTGTGTATATATACATACACATGTGTGTATATATACACACACATGTGTGTGTATACACACATGTATATATACACATATACACACATGTGTGTATACACACATATGTGTATACACACACATATATATATACACATATGTGCATATATACTATATATATATATGTATGTATATATACACACACATGCATATTCACACACATGTGTGTATATACACACAAGTGTGTATATATATATAGGTGTGTATATACACTCATGTGTATATATACATACATGTATCTATACTATATATATACATATGTGTATATACATTCATATATATATTTACATACATGTATATATACACATATATATACATGTGTATATATACACATATATATACACACATGTATATATACACATGTGTATATATATACATCCTTATGGCAATATAATATTAATACAAAAATGGGAATGAATTTTCCTTCCCAAAATAATACTCTCAATTCCAATTCCAATTGCAGGTCCTGAGGGGGAATTGTGGAATGCTCAAAAAGGCCCAAAATTAGAATTCGTATAATCCTATTCCTATTTTCATTTTGGAACCAAACACTAAATTTGACAATACCAGCATGCGGGTATGCCAATTCCTAGTCAATACCTAGAAACAAATGGCCCCCTAGTGATTAGGTTGCCCTGTTTGGGATAGGTTGTGATAACCTAGATACAAGTCATTTTTGCACTTGTGATAAGTGTAGAGGCACTTTACCTCTAGGTGTTTGAAGATTTGAAGGACCAACTAGTCCTTTTGGGGCTTCTAACTATCCACTCTGCATCAAGTGGTATCAATGCATGTGTTCTTCTAGGGATGAAGAAATCCCTGCAAGGGTTACAAACATGGAACTTGCAAGGATAGTGAGAGAACAAAAGGTAGTGAATGCAGCCTTGACCAAGAGGCTTCAAGAACTTGAGAACAAGGTATAGAGGGGAAGAGAAGACATGTTAGATGGTGAAGAAGGGAGTGAAGAGGAAGATGACACTCCTTATCAGGATGAGAATATTCCTGGAGACCAGAGAACCCTCTTAGATGCCTTAAAGTCTATGGGGAGAAGAACCATGGAGGAGAAGTTGGAATTACCAACTTTCAATGGAAAGATGAATGCAGACTTGGCCTTAGATTGGATTGAGGCCTTGACAAGCTTCTTTGAGTGTGAAGACATTTTTGAGAAGCAAAGAGTAAAGATGGAAAAATCCAAGTTGAAGGGAGCAACCCTAACTTGGTGGAATTTCATCCAAATAGAGAGGGTGAAAAATGGTAGAAGCATGATCACTTCATGGAACAATATGATAGCATTGATAAAGGAGGCATATTTACTTGAAGATTATGGGGTACAACTCCATAGAAGGAAGAAAAAATTTATAAAAAAAAAGACATGGATGTAGGCTCATATACTGAGGAGTTCCTAAAACTATGCACGAAGACTAGTGCAGCAGAGAATGAGGAAGAAAAACTAGCAAGATACTTGAATGGTCTCAAGGTGTCCATTCAAGAAGAATTAAGCCTACATATCCCTACATCAGTAAACAAATGTTATCAGATGGAAATCAAGGTAGAGGAGAAATGGAAAAGAAAGCAAGACTTAGGCAAGGGAAAGATAAATAATGGTGGAAAGAGTTTTAGAGGAAGGGGTGCCTCTTGGAATAGAGGATAAAATAGTGGCAGCAGGAGCAAGACCCCTTACCAAGGCCAAGGATACAAAGAACATGGTGAATCCAACTTCAGAGGGAACTTTAGAGGAAGGAGACCCTTCAATAAAGGAAGAGGAAGAGGAAATGGACCTTTGAAATGTTACTACTGCAACCAACTAGGACACCATACAGGGAGATGCCCGGAGGAAAGAAATAACAACAACCATGGAGAAAGGAGGACACAACTCATTCAAAAAGACAAAGAAGAGGATGAAACTAATCCAAGGAATTTAGAACTAGAGGAAGGAGAATTTTTGATGATGAGGCAAGCTTTCCTTGAAGTACCACAAACCCATGAACCACCTCAAAGGAAGAGCATCTTCAAGAAAAAGATCAAGTGCCATGGAAAGGTATGTAATCTCCTCATTGATTCAAGTTCAACTAAAAATTTGGTATCTCCTAAAATGGTCCAAAAACTAAAACTACCTAAGAAGCCACACCCCTTTCCCTACCATGTCTCTTGGCTAACCAGAGGTCAACAAACTCTAGTAACTAAACAAGCATGGGTAGAATTTTCTATAGCAGATTTCAAAGATAAAGTACTATGTGATGTAGTGGAAATTGATGCTTCCCACATCTTACTAGGTAGACCTTGGAAATATAATGTGGATGCCACGCATCATTATAGGAAGAGAACCTACTCCATCACTGAGAATGGGGTAACATTTACCATGAAGCCCCTACCTGATGCTAAATTAGAGAAATAACCTACTGTTATCACCATAGGGGAAAAGGAAATGTTGCAAGTATTGAAGGAACCTGAGACTAAAGGTTTTGTACTGATCTCTAAACCCAAGGATAGCATACGATGATGATAAAGATCCCATACCTGATGAAGTTAAGGAACTGTTAAATAAATACAATGATGTCACTGCTAGTGACTTGCCCACAATACTCCATTCCTTAAGAGAAATCAGTCATCAAATAGACCTAGTACCTGGTTCTTCATTACCTAATAAGGCTCCCTATAAGATGACACCTGATCAACATGTAGAGAATACAAAATAGGTCAATGAACTGTTAAAGAAAGGCTTAATTCAAAAAAGTCTTAGCCCATGTGTTGTCCCATCTGTCCTTGCCCCTAAAAGGGATGGTAAATGGAGATTATGTATAGATAGTAGAGCCATCAAAATAATCACTATAAGATACAGGTTCCCTGTCCCAAGAATGGAGGATTTTCTTGATCAATTGGGAAATGCATGTTACTTCACAAAAATTGATTTGAAATTAAGATACCACCAAATAAGGATAAAGCCAGGAGATGAATGGAAAACAGATTTTATAACAACTGAAGGCCTTTTTGAGTGGTTGGTGATACCATTTAGGCTGAGTAATGCCCCAAGTAAATTCATGAGACTCATGAATGAAATATTTATTGATTTTATTTGCAATTTTTTTTTCATATATCTTGATGATATTCTAATTTTTCAGTCATAGCAACAAAGAACATCTTGACCATGTTGAACAGGTTTTGAGGAGACTTCATCAACAAAAGTTAGTGATTAACTTGTAGAAGTGAATGTTTATGAAGAAGGAACTTGTGTTCCTAGGGTTTTTCATTTCGCAAGGCACCATAAAAATGGACCCTGAAAAGGTTGAAGCAATTGTCAAGTAGCCTCCACCAAAGAACCAAGGTAATGTTAGAGGTTTTCATGGTCTTGCCACTTTCTATAGGAAATTTATTAAGAACTTTATGTTAGTAATAACTGAGAGGGGGGGGTGAATCAGTGGCCTCAAAAATTTATCCTTTAAACTTCAATCCACCAATTAATACACCTCAGATTATTAAGTCCCTACAAGATGTATGCCTTTGAAATACTTGATATAAATAACTATCTGTTGGTTTACCTTGTCTGTCCTTCTTCTCTTTGATAACTGATAAGAAGTAAAAATTATTTACCGATACTTAGTAAATATGCAGAGTATACCAATCAATCCATAAGTGCATATGTGAAATGTAAAACAATAAAGTATTAAACCATACACACATAACACAAGGATTTTAATGTAGAAACCCTGTTAAGGGAAAAAACCACTGGGACCGGTACCCCAAATTTTCACTCTTCTAAAGTGAGCCCTGTTAGGAGCCAACCCTATTAAAGGTTACAAACACACTATTAAGTGTGACCTTGTTAGAGGATTTTTATACATAGATTGTCACTAAGTATCTGGCATCTACGCTACCATCCTTGAATCAGTCTCTAGACTGTCAATAGGCTTTATGCTAATCTTACTACCATCCTTGAATCAGCCTCCTTCTTAGACTGTCAATAGGATTTAGGTAAGACTGATGCTACTATCATGAATCAACCTTTTTGGTAATCTATTAGGATATACCTCAATTATAGAAGACGGTTAAGTCCTAGTCTATTAAGAGACTTAATGCTTCAATGGTTAAACTTAAACACAATGACCTATTTCTAATGCAACTTTGAATTGCAGATATTCATATCTATTTCAATGTATCAATTTAGTTCCTTTGTACTTCACACTTTCTGCTTTGTGATGTTGTGCTTCACTATTCGTCGGTGTCTGCAGAATTCTTTAGCTCTCTCTTAGCTTGATTGATCAGGACTGTATGAAGCTTATCCTTCACTAGTTTCTCTTCAGTATCTTCTTTCAAATCACTCCCCTATGTATTTGATTGCATGCCGAAATGAATCATGCTTGTCTCTTATATAGACATGATATTCCTTAATTCTTGGTTCTTGATTCTTGATTCTTGGAATGAAAAACAATCTAGCCAATTTGAGTTGCGGCTTTTAACTCATGATTTATCTCGTAGTTATCTTCTTGCCAAC
Source organism: Thuja plicata (assembly GCA_018584345.1). Lineage (NCBI taxonomy): Eukaryota > Viridiplantae > Streptophyta > Pinopsida > Cupressales > Cupressaceae > Thuja > Thuja plicata. The sequence goes on from MU225876.1 coordinate 621,940, forward strand.
TGTATAAATCAATTACTTAGCTGTGGTTGAATAAAAAAAATAAAACAACCAGTTAAGTCTATCCTTAAGCTCTACCAGCTAGATATTTTCTCATTTTCTGATCTCTTTGTTCTGTCGGTCAATTCTATTGTTCGTCACCAATGACAACTGCCAGTTCCATCAGTGCAGCTTCAGTTAGCTTTGGGATCTCCATCCATTGGGCATCATTGGATCTTTCTCATTGGGCAACACTGTTTTCAGCTTGTCGGTCATCCTGTGATTCTACTTCATCGGGAAACACTATCTTCTTCTCATTGGGCATCACTGTGACTTTATCTCTATCTTTACCAATGGTGTGCACTCCACCGGTGTAGTTTGTCACTTAGTGAATACTTGACTTTTATGCATTGCTGAAAGCATAACCTCTATTTTATTGATTCTCTGAAGTCTTTGGCATTATGTATATGACCACATAGATGATATCAAATTAACATCAATGACAATACAAACCATTAACTGATTTAATGTCTTGCATCATCTTCGACTTAACATTATCAAACATTCAATCAGTTACATGTCATCAATCTCTCCGTTTGGCATTGATGGAAATATACTATATTATCACACTATACTATTTCTAATACAACATGAAATATAATTGTTGAGATTCATCAAATTACCAAATAGTTTGTTTTTATAATTGATAAAAATGTCTGACCATCGGTAAGCTCCGTATTAGCTTTGATTTGATTCTTGCAGCTTTCTATTTCTTCTTTTGATGTGTTGTATCCTTTGTCTGTGTCAATTTCTCACTCTTCTTCTTTGATGTCTTTGTCTTTTGTTTGCAACTTTGATACAAATTTTCTCCCTATGGATATGATCTCTCCCTATTTGGAGTAATATGATAATGAATAGTTTATGATGATAATATGGATACATTCTCTCCCTTTGACAACAATGCCAAACAAATATTTTCACAAATATCTAACATTCTATCAAATAATTTCTTCTATCCATAATATATTCCTTAAATGTCCCTTATCCATCATCAATATAATAGTTTGCTTTGGTGGTCAGTTCTGATATATACCTTTCTATATATAGATGTAGCTTTGAAGTTCAGCTTCTGCTTGCATCAATCATGAATGATATTCTAATAATATATGGCTGATGCAGCTTTCAGTCCTTTTACTAACTGGTAGACATGGGTTTGACCCCTAGTCTTTTCCTCATGTACTCAAATGTATCCTTGGGCAGTGGCTTGGTGAAGATATCAGCCAATTGTTCTTTTGATTGCACATATTCAAGTATCACCTCTTTTTCTTGAACTTGTTCTCTTAGATAATGATACTTGATGGAAATGTGTTTAGTCTTTGCATGATTGACTAGATTCTTAGAAATGTTTATTGCACTGGTGTTATCACAATAGATAATCACTAGTTCTGTGATCTTCATGTGCATACCTTCCAGCAACTGTTTGATCCATGCAATATTTGAGCAATTTGTTGTAGCAGCAACATATTCTACTTCTACAGTAGACTGAGAGATGCATCCTTGCTTCTTACTAATCCATGTGACAAGTTTGTCACCCATAAAGAATGCTCCTCTAGTTGTGCTCTTTCGGTCATCAATATTTCCAGCCCAATCAGTGTCGGTAAATGCTTTCAGTTCAAATTTTCCTTCTCTTCTATACCACAAGCCAAATTCTTTAGTATTCTTCAGATATCTTAAAATTCTTTTCACAGCAGTTATATGTGATTCCCTGCGGTTAGCAGAAAATCTAGCAACAATTCCTACCGCATGTACAATATCTGGTCTAGTGTGTACAACATACATGAGTTTTCCTATCATTGATCTCTATAGAGCCTGATTTACCTCTGTTTTCTTGTCTTCCTTTGTTAATTTGCATCCAATAGCCAGGGGTGTTCCAACAGGTTTGGAATCTTCCATCTTGAATATTTTTAGAACTTCTTTGATGTATTTGGACTGTGTAATCAAAATACCTTCACTTTGTTGAATGATCTGTAGACCAAGAAAGAACTTGATCTCTCCAAACATAGACATCTCAAATTATTTTCTCATCTCATCAGAAAACAATTTGCATAGCATATCATTGTCTCCAAATATGATGTCATCAACAAATATTTTAGCAATCAAAGTGTTAGCATTAGTATCTTCTTTCAAATAAAGATTACTGTTTTCACTAGTCCTCATGATTCCAATACTTATTAGATAGGAATGCATTCATTCATACCAGGCTCTGGGAGCTTGTTTCAATCCATTCAAGGCTTTGTGAAGTCTACATACCATGTTCTTCTTGTCTGGATCCACAAACCCTTCTAGTTTCTCAATGTATACCTCTTCTTCAAGTATTCCATTTAGGAATGCTGACTTGACATCCATTTGATATACTTTAAATCCTTTATATGCAGCATAAGAAAGTAGAATTCTTACTCCATCTAGCCTAGCAATGGGTGCAAAGGTTTCTCCATAGTCTATACCTTCCTCTTGTGCATACCCCTTGCATACTAGTCTTGCCTTGTTCCTTGTGACTTCTCCATTCTCGTTCAGATTGTTCCTGAATATCCATTTTATACTGATGACATTCTTGTCATCTGGTCTTGGCACAAGTGACCATGTCTTGTTCTTTTCAATCTATTCAATCTCATCATTTATAGCACTTATCCATTCTTCATTATCTAGTGTAGCATTAACAGATTTTGGTTCAAACTCACAAATTAAGCAATTTGAGTTTAAAGACTTACTTCTTGTTCTTGTACCAGCTTTCTTATCTCCTATGATCTGGTCCTCTGGATGGTTCCTTCTTACATATCTTGCAAGTACAGGTATAGCTCTTTGTATATCATCTTGATCTTCATTACCTTGCACATTATCTTAATCATTATCCTGACCGTTGGTAACAACATTGTGACTGTCGGTTGCAACATTCTGTTGTTCTGGATTTAAGCACTGTTGCTCGGGTAGAGTTATGGGTTCTTCACAGTATACAAACTTGTTGTAGTCTTCTAGTTCTTTTGTGCTTTCCAGCTCATTCTTTTCTGCAAATTCATCAATCTTCACAT
>MU225876.1:641850-652185 GCA_018584345.1 Thuja plicata
ACCTCAATTATAGAAGATGGTTAAGTCCTGCTCTGTTAAGAGACTTAATGCTTCAATGGTTAAACTGAAACACAATGACCTATTTCTAATGCAACTTTGAATTGTAGATATTCAGATCTATTTACTTGCAATACCTCTCTGATCAATGTATCAATTCAGTTCCTTTGTACTTCACACTTTCTACTATGTGATGTTGTGCTTCATTGTTCATCGATGTCTGCAAAATTTTTTAGCTCTCCCTTAGCTTGATTGATCAAGACTGTATGAAGCTTATCCTTCACCAGTTTCTCTCCAGCATCTTCTTTCAAATCACTCCTTCTTGTATCTGATTGCATGCGGAAATGAATCATTCTTGTCTCTTATATAGACATGATATTCCTTAATTCTTGGTTCTTGATTCTTGATTCTTGGCGTGAAAAACAATCCAGCCAAATTGATTTGCGGCTTTTAACTCCTGATTTATCTCGTAGTTATCTTCTTGCCAGCTGTATAAATCAATTACTTAACTACAGTTGAATAAAACAAATAAAACAACTAGTTAAGTCTATCCTTAAGCTTTGCCAACTAGATATTTTGTCATTTTCTGATCTCTTTGTTCTGTCGGTCAATTCTGCAGTTCGTCATCGATGACAACTGCCAGTTCTGTCGGTGCAGCTTCAGTTATCTTTGGGATCTCCATCTGTCGGGCATCATTGGATCTTGCTCATTGGGAAACACTATTTTCAGCTCGTCAGGCATCCTGTGATTCTGCTTCGTCGGGAAACACTGTCTTCTGCTCGTCGGGCATCATTGGATCTTGCTCGTCGGGCAACATTGTTTTCAGCTCATCAGGCATCCTGTGATTCTGCTTCATCAGGCAACACTGTCTTCTGCTCATTGGGCATCACTGTGACTTTATCTCTGTCTTTACCGATGGTGTGCACTCCGCCGGTGTGGTCTATCACTTAGTGAATACTTGACTTTTATGCATTGCTGAAATCATAACCTCTGTTCCATTGATTCTCTGAAGTCTTTGGCATTATGTATATTACCACATCGATGATATCAAGTTGACATCAATGAAAATATAAACCATTAACTGATTTAATGTCTTGCATCATCTTCAACTTAACATTATCAAACATTCAATCAGTTATATGTCATCACTTTAGTCACATGTGTACTCCCATGTTGGACAGTATAAAGGTTGGTAAAAAGATTAGATTCATATGGACTAAAGAGGCTATAGATGCATTCCAATAGCTAAAGAACAATGTCCCAATATCCAATCCTAGTGGTTTCTGACTTCACTAAGGTATTCACTGTTGAAACTGATGCAAGTAACTTGGCAATTGGTGTAGTCTTGAGCCAAGAAGGTAAGGTTGTAGCATTCTTTTCTGAAAAGATAAATGATGTGAAGAAAAGGTACTCTACATATGATTTAGAACTCTATGCAATGGTGCAAGAACTGAAAAAATGGAGGCATTACTTACTTCCAAAAGAGTTTATTATTTATACTGACAACCATGCATTGAGCTTCTTAAATACTCAGGAAAAACTTGGAGTCAACTACATCAAATGGATGGAACAATTGCAGGCATATCAATTCAACATTATGCACAAAAAGGGGGTAGCAAACAAAGTGGTTGATGCCCTAAGTAGAAGGGTTGGTTTCATTGAAGAAGTACAACTTCGGAGTGTGGGGATTAACTCACTAAAAATTTTGTATGCAGATGATCCAGATTTTGGAGAAATTTTTGAGGTTTGCACCAAGATGATAGCTAATTATCATATTGATTTTTTAATTCAGAATGAACTCTTGTTCAAAGTGGCTCAACTATGCATACCTAGATGTTCCATGAGAAAAAATATCATAAAATAAAAATAGTGTGGTGTTTTGGGAGGTTATTTTGGAATAGACAAAACAACAGACCTAGTAAAAAGGAGTTACTTTTGGGCAAAAATGGGAAATGAAGTCAAAATGTTATAGAAACTTGTACCATTTGTCAGCAAGCCAAAGGTGTATCTAATAACCAAAGACTATTCCAGCCTCTACCAATTCCCACTAGGCCATGGGAATCAATTTAAATGGATTTTGTGATGGGTTTGCCTAGAACCAAACAAGGTTTTGATAGTGTGTTTGTCATAGTGGACAGATTTAGCAAGATGGTCCATTTTGTTCCCTGTAAAAGCACAAATTATGCATCTCACATAGCACATCTCTTCTTCAAAGAAGTAGTCAAAATTCATGGCTTACCTCAAACAATAGTTTTAGACAGAGATGTTAAATTCCAAGGACATTTTTGGAGGACTATTTTCAAAAGGCTTGGCACAAATTTGACCTATAGCTCTACCTCTCACCCACAAACTGATGGGAAAAATAAAGTGTTCAATAGGTCACTTGGAAACCTCCTAAGATGTATTACTAAACATAATTCCCAAAGTTGGGATATGATCTTGCCTCAAGAAGAGTTTGCATTCAATGATTCAATGAATAGATCTACTGGAAAAACACCTTTTTCAAACTATTTATGGACTCCACCCAAAAGGTCCATTATATTTGGTGGAATTACCTTCAAATTTGAGAGTCAGTGAACAAGGTGAATAATTGGCAAAACTGATCACTAAAGTGTAGGAAGAAGTGAAAGAAACATTGCAACAATCTACCATGAAATACAAAGGACAAGAAGATAAGAAAAGAAGAGAAATCCACTTCCAAATTGGAGATAAAGTGTGGGATTACCTAAGAAAGGAGCAACTACCCAAGGGAAGATATTCAAAGTTACATATGAAGAAAGTTGGGCCATGCACCATTCTCAACAAGATGGGTTAAAATGCTTATGAAATATCTCTTCCTCCTACATTATCAATCTCTCCTATATTTAATGTTTTAGATCTCACCCCTTACAAATGTGTTTCAAATGTGACCAATGTGCAAGATCCATAAAATGAGGAGGATGGAGACTATGTCAAAAATCTTCCACAAAGAAAACCAGTGGAGTTGGAGATAGTTCTTGAGGCCAAGGTGCTGAAGCAAACAAGGAAACAAAAGTATATGCAGTATCTAGTAAAATGGAAAGGACTTCCTAACATTGATGCTACCTGGATGATAGAGGAACAAATCAAACAGCATGGCATCACTCTTGATCAGTTAACCTCAAGTGGGAACTTGAGTTCAAAACCTCATGGGGAGTATGGTGCAGGAGCACCCTAGTTAACCTAAGTGTTTTTTTTGGCACTTATGGATTTCTTGAAGATCCTAGTGGCCTCTAGGTCAAGTTAGAAATAAAGGTTTCATATTGGACACCCTTTGTTTAAGACGTAGTTCCAAGATTGGCATTTAATAAGCCCTTTGTCAACTATTGGTCAAATAATGTCCAAAACCTTAAAAATAGGTTATTTTCTCATATTTTCATGTTTTATCATGTTTTGATCCATGTGGGATCACAAATTATAGGATTGGACCAAGTTTGGTCACTTAGATTGAAAAGTTGCAAAATATTACAAAATTGCTAAAAAGTTGTCAAGCAACATTAGCAACTTTTGTCTAATGTTGTAAAATCCATTCCCAAATGGATAATTAGTTTAAAAAGTGGATGTAACTATTGGGAATGCCTACATAATCCCTTATAGGTGGGTGGTAGGACAACTTTTGTAATTGGCATTCAAAATTAATAAATATAAACCATTTTCCTGTAAATTAAAGAAAAATTGAACAAGTACGGATAGGTACAGAAGGTTGGGAATGAAATTATGATACTTTAAGGTAGCCCTATGAGTTATCTTCCATTTTAATTTTTTCTCATGTCCTAATCTTTTGTACATTGAAAGTTATTGCATTTTTACTCCTGCTTCCTGGTTTTTAGGCCCTAAATCAGGGTTTCACAAACAATTGTACATATTTCTCATTTCCACCATGGGAATCTAATGACCCTTGGTGGAAATAATTTATCAAAAATTTTATTTAAGATTATTTATTTTGGGTTTGGTAACTTGCAGGGAGATGGGTTTGGCATGATGCCCTAGGTGTACATGACCATGTGTGCGCCAATCAAGCAATTGAGTATAGTCCACATAACTCACCATAGGAGATTCATCAAGACTTGAATTTGAGACTGAGAAGTCATTTTACATTCCCTAACATGATCCAATTGTTGGATTGGGTCCTTTTTGTACAAAAGGGGTACCTGTAGTGTAATTGGAGGCCAAATTAGCCCTACTTATTTAGGCAAAATAGTGTCTTTTTATTTTCCTTTCACTTCCAAGCATTGGTGCTTTGGTATAAGCCCTTAGGCCATAAAGGGTATCTGAATATCTATTTTTTTGGAGGTTTGTGTGGAATACTTTCATACTAAGCCCAAATTTCCAATTGAAAAGGCTACAAGCCTAGGAGGGGCTTATCATAGCAACCATGCCCAAAATTAGTGTACATGGTGAGTAGGATCATTGAATCCTTATCTTAGGGACCTAAATAGACCAAATCCTTGAGAATAGGTCACCCCTGGTCCTTGGATTCATTTCATTGGGAGTTGATATCAAATTAGTGTAAGTGCCTAATAACCAACCATTGGGAGTTGGTGTTGAAAACTTGCTAGAACCTAGTGATTAGGTTGCCCTGTTTGGGATAGGTTGTGATAACCTAGATACAAGTCATTTCTTCACTTGTTATAAATGTAGAGGCACTTTAACTCTCGGTGTTTGAAGATTTGAAGGACCATCTAGTGCTTTTTGGGCTTCTGACTGTCCACTCTGCATCATAGAGTCTATCCCTTAGACCCATCAAAGATTTCCACATGTAGCCCAATAATTTTGTATAAGATTTTTAGTTTTTTTAAATGAAAGTATTTTCCATGGTGATTAATGAATTTATTTCTATTGTTTGAGATTCGCCAATATTTTCTACAAATAAATTTTGATTCAAAAATAATTGCCAATAAGAATATTTCTTTTTCAAAAAATTAAGAGATTTGTCAATAAAAATTAATTTTTTTTTCAGGAAAATGAAAGATTCACCAATATTTTATATCTTTTTTTGGAGGGGGGTTTCTTAAAGTTATCTATGGTCTGAACATCTATTAAGGGATTACATTTATCTTGCAAGAGGTGATAAGACATAAAATACCAAGTGGATTTATAGAAAAATTATAAGGGAAGTCATCATGTCCAAATGCCTTGTCACTAGCCATGTGTATAAGAGTGTCCAAAATATTTTCAAGGGGGAGATGAGAATCACAATTAGTTTGAGCTACCCAACTAAGTTTGGTGGATACAATATTACGTATTCACATTGAGGTATTCACACAATAAACATTTATAGGTTATAATTGATTCCAAGGTAATTCAATTGTATAATTCTAACGTCATTCAAGATTTTAAATATCTAACAAACTAAAAAGACCACATCTCAATACATTAAAAAAGTAAATTTTAACAGTACATAGTTTAACTAAGTTTGGGAAACAAAATACTTTTTGATTTGCATCATCAATTGTAGCACTCTTTCTTGTTGTGGAAGCTCTCTCTCTCTCTCTCTCTCTCTCTCTCTCTCTCTCTCTCTCTCTCTCTCTCTCTCTCNCGCTCTCTCTCTCTCTCTCTCTCTCTCTCTCTCTCTCTCTCTCTCTCTCTCTCTCTCTCTCTCTATACATTTCTTAATCCAACCAAAAATTCTTCAAAATTTATCCTTAGACATAATATTAAAATCACCAAGGACTTCATATGTGTAAAATAAACATATCACTGGAGAAAATGCAATATCTATCATTCCAAAATTCAATCCTCCAAAATAATCTTTCCCATGAGAGTTTCTTCTAATATTTCTAAACTTTCTATAACTTTTCACTTTCCTTCTTCTTGTTCTTCTCTCTTAGTTCAAATTAACAACCCTCCTAGAACAATAAGCTGAAAAACAAAACATTATACCACATTTCATTAAAAAAATCTATAATAAACAATTTAATTTTAAAGTTAAATATCAAAGACATTTTGAATCACATACCTTCTTTTCTATAAAATCTACCCAAAATCAAACCATGGCTGGGTCATATGGATTAGATGGTAAGAAACAAGGGCCATTACTCCATACCACATCAATATATTGCAATATAATGGAAGACTCAACTAAAAGCCTACCATTTTGGAAAAGAAAAGGTACCTTCTTATTCACATGATTCATTTCCAACAACAAAGGGCTCCTTTTAGACAAGAGATCTTCTTCCACATACTTAGATTTTATGCCATTTTCTTCAAACCCAATCATGGCTCTCAAAGAAAAGGGGTCGGAAAGAAGCCAAAAAAGCTTAACTTCATTTTCACCTTCCATTTCTTCAGCTATTTCTCATTCAACCTTGATTGAAACTGTAGAATTTTTACCATAGAACTAGCTAGAAAGAAAAAAAAGTTTGTAGAAATAGAGTAAAAATAGAGCAGATCTGATGAAAAAATAAAATCCAATCTTCTCATTTTCATAATTACAACATGCATAGAATAATAATTTATACAATGTTGAAACCACCATATGAGAACATCAATTATAGTGAGATGCATCAGTTTTACAATGATCCTTCATGCATGAGTAGTTAACGGTTAAATGCAAACTAGGATTAAACTATTGTTCTCTAGTTAGGCTTAGTGCATGTAGGAAATAATCCTCCTTTATGAAGTAATGGATGAAGTTAAACAACCTTCCATAAATTATGGATTAATTGGAGGAGATGACTGAAATTAACTCTAACACCCCACCTTAAGTCTAACTAAGGAGAATAAAAACTAATGAAAGGAGAGATAAAAGAGGGAAAACCCAGTGGAAATAAAAACCCCCCCTCAAAATTATTAAGGGATGCAATATAAAATATTTTGTGACAAGAAAATTATGGACATTTGTCGAATGATAACTGCCATAGTGCTGAATAAAGAGAGTCCTCTGAAACCAAGATAAAGATCAAGATTAATCTACATAAGTGCCCCCAACGATACTACTCGAACAATGAGAAGATGAAAAACAAAGGAAAGAATTTGTCAATTGAACACACATAAGACAATAATCAACATAGGCACCCCCAAACAATGAATAGATGGAAAAAAATGACAAAAAGTCTATCATTCAAGGATGCAGATGACACATTAATCTGTATGAGTGACCCTAATGACAATACTCAAACATGAAAGAATAAATTGATAGTTGAAAATACAAGTGCCAATTGTCTATACAACTTATCAACTGTGGAACCAAGGAAGAATCAACACAAATAGTAGAAAACCCCTCCATAATGTTCAAAAGAGAGGCATGACAGGTCCACTAACATGGTTTCACTAAAGGTGAAATGAAGGAAAGGCCCATGCAAAAAGAGAATTACCTTGGCTTGTTTGTGATGCAAACTTTTATTCAACCTCTATTGCCATGATTGTTCGATGCAAGCCTCTACTTGTGGGCTAAAGAAAAATCGTTGACTTCCATTTGAAATAATCATATGGCATAAGAAGAGCATAGGATGGAAATTCCATTAAGTCTAGAAAATTTGTTCTTCAATACCTACAAATAAAAAGATTACATTTATTCCCTGGCTACTAAGGTCGGATACCATGTAGAATTTTCTATAGTTGTACCTTTAAATATTTAGATCTATAAAGAAGAAAGAAGAAAAAATATGCTAATATAAAACATAGCACAAAATAGAGTAGCTAAAGAATGAAAATATATTAATCATTGTATATAATACATGAGATTACAATGCATAAATAACCTTAGAAACTGAGATTATGGAGGTGATGAAGGAAGAGATTTCAATCTATGATCTGAAGTTCCTTTTAGTTACTAATGAGGCAGAGAGAGAATTCCTCTTTAGTTAGCTTAGAATAAAATCAGGATGCAACATTAACCTACAATAGTCATGAGAAAAACTATGATTTAGATCCACAATTTAAGGAGTGAACTGCATTCATGAATTAATGCTAACACCCCCCCTTAAGCCTAACTAAGGAGACAATCCTAATGAAATAAAAGATAAAAGAAGAAAGAGGGAAAANNNCCCCCCCCCCCCCCCACAAAGTTTACATTAAATTTGCATGAAAGCTACAATGTTGCAACATCCTTCACTCCAAGGTCTCACGAAAAAATGAAATGCAAGAGATGATGTAGCCCGCCACAATGTGTAGTCAATGGTAGATGCTCGAAACTGGATGTAGAAGGTGCTTTATAATAATTGAACAAGATTAGTCCCCTTAGAAATAAATAAAACGAAAGATGTATGAATGAAGTCTCCACAATCCTGAAAGGAATATGTAGGAAGAAAACTCAAAATAAATGATGTCTCCAAACTCTTCTCAGTGGTCTCCATGTTGATGTTGAATATTGTCATAATAAATTCAAGCATTGCTAAAGATGAGAATCTAAAATCTTGTAGAAACTAATGTAGAGTACAATCAAAAGACTTATGTATCTCCTCAGAAGGAAAATAGATCTCTTTCAAATATTGTGCCAAGCTATCCACACTCATATCAAACTATGAGGAATGATAATGTAGAGAATGAGGAAGAGGGTTAGAATGTTCCCTTACAACAATTGAAGAAGAATCATCCTCATAAAAGAGAAGATGTATGCAATCAATAGTTTCATCTAGATCTAAAATGGGTGATTCCACAAACAAAAAGGAGATGTCTGATGAAAAATGATAACATGTGTAAGATAAGAAATTTTTGTGTGGTTTAGGGATTTGTAAATACTTATCTTACCAAAATGTAAAGGGTATTGAAATAGAGATATGTTTATAAAAAATGTATGATGAATTAAGAAAGAATGGTTTGATAAATTATTAATTGTCTTGAAATGTAATGTTTGAAAAAGGAAATGTGTAAATTGTTCTTTGAGTTACCTAGGTTGTATTGAATTCCTTAACCTTAATTGAATTGAATTGATTGATTGTATATTGTAATTAAGGAGAAGATAAGATGCTCCTTTTTATCCTCAAATGCACAAATGGGAGATCCAAGTTGATCAACCCCAAAGAAGGGCTAATGCACAAATGAATCAACTATTTGGAAAGGAGAATAACAAAGGAGATACCTTAAATTTTGTTAATTATATGTATAGAAATGATATATTATAGTAATTGAAGAAATAGGAGAAATGCATTAACCTTTAAATATTGTAGATCAAAGAATGTTGTTTTCTGAGGTCTGTAGACTATTTCTAGAAAATTTGATAGTTGATCCCGAGCCAGAACACAGAGACAAAAAAAACCAAAAAATATTTTTCCATTCTAATGTTGTCTTATGAAAAAGGTCAACCTTGACCCACAAATGTCAACCCTGACCCAATAATGTTGACCCTGACCTGCACACGTCCAACAGAAAATCTGTTTGCATCGTCCAAAAGAAAGCCAAAAAGGGTATCAAGATCTGGTCTCAAATCAATTGTTATGTACCTATACCTGCAAGAAAAAGGAGATTGTTTGTTGTGGGGGAGGGATTTTCCTTGGTCAAACCCTAGTTCAGGAATTAACCTCAAATATATGTAATTGAAATTGTAGAAATGGACAAAGTAAATGCATAAATTCACCTTGCTTGAAAAAGTCCTTATGGCAGATTCGAATCCTTGAATCCACAAGTATGCCTCAAAATGTGGAATGTAGAAAGGTAGGATGTCTTCAATCTCTTTCTTGTAGATCTCCAACACTAAGTCTTGAATGGGTTCTTGAATTTTTAATAGGCTTGGAAGAAGGTGGATGGAGAGATCACCAAAAAGGGCACTATGTAGCTTCAATCCTTCAATGGCCTCCAATGGATCTCCTTCATGAAAATGGATATTTGAATGGATGAATAATTGCTTGAAATATTGCTTGATTTCTTGCTTGATGATGTTTCTCAATTTTTCAAGGATGCATAGGCTTCAATAGAGGACTTAGTATCACTTACAAGACTTCATTCGTTTGATGATAGTTAGAGAAAATGAGAGAGAAAGCTTCCCTTTTATATGAAATTAGGGCACAATCTTCTAAGGAGGCCTACATAGAGGATTAAATTCCCATTAAAGACTTTACCCCTAGGAGAGGACCTATATTAAATATAATTTAGGAATCAACGCTTCGGAACCCGAAACAGCCAACCCGGAAGCGGGAAATACTTTTTGCAAAGGTCGACCTCCAAAAACTGTGAGACCTTAGGATCTGAACCTTGGGTCAAGGTTGAGGTCAACCTTGACCTAGGTTAGGGTTGAGGTTGACCCTGACCTAGGTTAGGGTCAAGGTTGATATAGACCTAAAAGGTTAACCCTGACCCTGAAGCCCAGAATCACCAGTCTACAGTCCAGAATGTAGAAATCAGGCTAAACAGGAGTGAAAAGAGGGATAGAATAGGGGAGAA
>MU225876.1:657518-667855 GCA_018584345.1 Thuja plicata
GACAAAGTAAATGCATAAATTCACCTTGCTTGAAAAAGTCCTTGTGGCAGATTCGAATCCTTGAATCCACAAGTATGCCTCAAAATGTGGAATGTAGAAAGGTAGGATGTCTTCAATCTCTTGCTTTTAGATCTCCAACACTAAGTATTGAATGGGTTCTTGAATTTGGAATAGGCTTGGAAGAAGGTGGATGGAGAGATCCCCAAAAAGGGCACTATGTAGCTTCAATCCTTCAATGGCCTCCAATGGATCTCCTTCATGAAAATGGATATTTGAATGGATGAGTGCTTGCTTGAAATATTGATTGATTTATTTCTTGATGATGTTTCTCAATTTCTCAAGGATGCATAGGCTTCAATAGAGGACTTAGTATCACTTACAAGACTTCATTCGCTTGATGATAGTTAGAGAAAGCTTTCCTTTTATATGAAATTAGGGCACAATCTTCTAAGGAGGCCTACATAGGAGGATTAAATTCCCATTAAAGCCTTTACCCCTAGGAGAGGACCTATATTATATATAATTTAGGAATCAACGCTTCAGAACCCGAAACAGCCGACCCGGAAGTGGGAAATACTTTTTGCAAAGGCCGACCTCCAAAAATTGTGAGACCTCAGGATCTAAACCCAGGGTCAAGGTCGAGGTCAACCTTGACCTAGGCCAGAGTCAAGGTCGACCCTGACCTAGGTCAGGGTCAAGGTCGACATAGACCTAAAAGGTCGACCCTAACCCTGAAGCCTAGAATCACCAGTCTGCAGTCCAGAATGTAGAAATCAGGCTAAATAGGAGTGGAAAGAGGGACAGAATAGGGAGAAGCCATGTCAAGATCAGGAATCCATTCAAGGCACTTGCCATGACCCCAAACCACTTACTTGGAAGGCTAAACATGTCTACAATGGAAGTGCTTCTATTTTCCAGCTATACAACATGAAACTAAATCTAGAGAACAAGAATGAACCTTGTTGAAGAGAATCTGAAGTATCATTTGAAGAAGCCAAGATCTCTATCAAACTGGTAAGTGGCGGTGATTGAATAGCTTCCAATACTAGAGATGTAGAAAGAGGAAAATTTGGAGGAGATGTCAATGTGTAGTCAAACAATCAAGACTCTTCTAATAAACAAGTTCCTCTTGAGTGTCATCACCATACATAGGATAATCATCATTATCAAGCGAGAGAATCATATATGTAGCTGGGTCATCTTAGAATGGAGATTCAGTCAGATCTCCATATCTTTCCCATAGAGTAGTCCAAAGAGTGCGAGGGCACTCAATGTGTGATAGATCTCATGATGTGTGGTCCCCAATACTTAAACCAATTAATCCTAAGACATGATCATTTCTACTCTCCCAAGAAGATTTCTGCCAACATGTACTTGGTTTAGGAATAAGCCCATACAAATGTGGCAATAGATGAATCCATTGGCAGTGCTTCAGAATTTCATCACATTAGGACTTCTAATTTCCTTCTTCTAAATTGATGACAGATGAATGATATTTTATCCTTATTTTAGCCTTAGACTACCCCCTTTTGGAACTTTATTTTCAATTTATGAATATAAAAAACAAATTAAGAGACCCCATGAAAATGAAAAAAAATTATTCTAAAATAGCTTTGATACAATGAAGAATTTTGCAGCTATGGCTGCATAAGAGATCTAGCTAAAAAATAAGAAAAATAAAATAGCTTGCAGAAAAATAAAAAATGCAAGCAATGCAATTATTATAATGGAATGAGAAGATTGAATTTATTTTTCCATCAAATTTTTTATTATTTCCTAGCTAGATCTCTTGTGCAACCATATTTACAAAATTCTACAGAAATTTTTTGTGTCGGACAAGAAAAAATCTTTGTTGTACAGTTATAGTTGCTTTGTGGGCTTTGATGGGCAAGAAGAAGATCAATTTCTTACGTATCTCCTTGCCTAATGATGGGTATCCAAGTTTGAACCGTCTTTGTACACCTATTGTTCTTAAACATATTGAAAATTGGTTCAATGTTTATGTCGTATATAAAATCAAAATATATTGACTACACTATTGGGTCATGTTTTGCTAGACTATTCTATTGTTATAGGAAGAAAATGACAATAATGCTATGGTTAATAAAAACATAAAGACATTTGACAAAATGCATTTATTAAAAAGTAACATTTGAAGGATAATAAGAGCCTTGGAAAATATTTTATATGAGACATTCAACAAGGTGGTTTGTTGTTAATTGTTCATGAGTTCTATATGTCAACTACTCTGGGATTGATCCTGAAGTTGCAACAATTAATCACAAACATTAAAGAATATTTATTAAGGAATTATTTTTACACTTAGAAGAGGTAAGGACCCATAAAATTCCAAATAGATTTCTAAATTCATAAGGAAATTCATCACTTGTCATGAGTAGTTTGAGTAACACAAGTAAGTTTAATGGGACAATATTGTGTGTCCATATTGAGATATTTGTGCAATAAGCATGTGTATGTTATAATATATTATAGAGAGATACAATCATACAATTTTAATTTAATTCAAGATTAAAACATTATTAAATAGAGTTTAATTAATAAAATTATATTAAAAAAAAGGCTACATGAGATACAAACATGATCGCCAAAATGAACTCTCGTGATCCCGACATATAAAATACAGATGGTCAAGATTGCCCAAACATGCGTGAACTTGAGATTAACTCTTCTAGACTAAGAGGTAGACATTTTAGTTGTGACACATATACATGACACATAATGTTGATCTCAAACACATGCATAATTAGTGAGAATCAAGGTAGAAATTATGCAATAATAACTTATATAAATTGGTACAAATATGAAATTATGTATGATGGATTTTCCACTTAGATGATTAGTGTGATTGTACATTCAACATAAAGACATAAAATCAACAAAATAATATGAGGTTTTTGTGGTAGTCCCTTAATAAATATTTAAAATAAGTGAATCCACCAAATAGAGTCTCACAAGACACTTAACCCTTCTTTTTATCCTTAGTCTACATATTTCATACTCAATTCCATGGTATCAGATATTACAACCCGTTGATCTATTTCTAGGAACAACTAGGATCAAAGGTGATCAAGATTTAATACTAATTCAAAGGAAGGAAAATATGCATAAATGATACTTACGCCAATCTAATGAGGAGAGTAATATGTAAATTATATAAATATTTACACTTCAAAGAGTAGAAATATGTGTGAACATTATAAAATTAGACATATCACAACACAATGTGTACACTGGGGAAAACATTTTAGAGAAAAGCCCCACACTCCAAAGTAACCCAATATATTATCTAGTAAACCAATAGAATATATTACACATGCAAAGCAAGCAATTATAATATTATTAGTAAAATGTAAAATCAGAGTACATTCAATATCATAAAGGTACATATAAATCAACTCTATAAACTACAACTCCAAGCACCAAATAAATAGATAAAACTTACAAAGTAGAAATTATGAATGGTTTGCTAAAAACATATGTAAACCTAGAGATATATGACATCCAAATAAATGGGTTCAAATTTCAATTACCCTCCTTGGTCTTGATCTTGGTCTTGGTCTTGGTCTTGGTCTTGGTCTTGGTCTTGGTCTTGGTCTTCTCAACTATTTTTAACATATTTCTTATATAACTTAGAATGTCATATTGTGTCATGTTAACCACCCAAACTAGAGATTCACAAATTTCCTTGTTCGAACATTCAGAAGATGCTCCCTAAGAATTACACCAACCTATCATAATATTGGTAAAGGCTCTAAGTTAACCTTCCTCTTAAATGCTTTAACTTGTCATAGACCCTATCATATGTAACTCCCTTCATTATGATTCCTCATTGAGACACTTTCAAAAAAATTATTAAATACACAACATCATTCATTCTTTGATACAATATGTTTAAATATCAATCTAATAACACCTGCAAATTAATCTTTGATTATGGACACAATAAAAATAACAGTTGTGATATTATTTTTGCAGGTAGAAAATAATAATGCATAGATATATGTAAAAAATAAATAAGAGAATGAGTATATATTAAATTTATGATGTCACTTCAAGGTGGACTCCTCCAAATGTGATATTTAAAATCATCTCTCG
Organism: Thuja plicata; assembly: GCA_018584345.1. Classification (NCBI taxonomy): domain Eukaryota; kingdom Viridiplantae; phylum Streptophyta; class Pinopsida; order Cupressales; family Cupressaceae; genus Thuja; species Thuja plicata. Next base: position 661,635 of record MU225876.1, read on the forward strand.
ATATATACAACTACCATCACATGCATGTGAAGCTATTACTTTATTCAAGAATTAATAACAAGGTCACTTACAAATCTTATGCATCAAAGTCTTAATCTAATAATATGATGTGATAAATGAGGTTCTTGGCACCTCACTTTGATACCAAATACTATAAAATTTCAACTGTGGATCAATATTTATTTTATTCATTATCACTTACAAATCCTATGCACCAAAGTCTTCATCTAGTTATATGATACAATGAAGGAGGACCTTGGTAATTCACTTTGATACCAAATACTATAAAGTCTCATCTTTGTATCAAAATTCATTTTATTCAATATTGAAAGGAAATACATATAGAATTACATAGTTTATTGTAATTTTATGAAAGTGGATGAACACTTCACCTAATCCCACATATTTCTCAACCAAAACCTAATTCTAAATATTCTTTTACTTAGAATAGATTTAAATAATACTATATTATTTAAATCTATTGATTTTGACCTCTTATAGAAATTATTTAATTAAACTATTAAACACCAAATATATAACTAGACAACACCTATGACAAACTAAAGCATAACACAACTCAATACATTACAAAACTAAACTTTTTCCAGAACAAAGTCTAACTAAACCTCACCAAAAATAAACTTTCTAGTTTGAGTTACTGTTGCCAGCACGTGTTCTTGTTGTGGGAGTACTTTCTTCACACTCTCCCTCTCCATACATCTCTTCATCCATGCAAAAATGTTGGGAAATTTATCTTCAGCCATAATCTTAAAATTTCCAACAATTTCAAATGCATGAAGCCAACATATTTGTGGGGCAAGTGCAATATCCACTATTCCAAAATCGCTTCCTCCAAAATAGTCATTTCCTTTGAGAGTTTCTTCCAGTATTGCTAAACCTTCCATAAATTCCCGCTTTCCTTCTTCTTGTTCTTCTCCTTTTTTTAATGCTATGCTCCTTCCTCCAGAATTAACAACCTAAAATAATATATAATTATTAATAAAAAATGTTAGAAGGCACATAAATTTAAAAGAATGGTTATAAAAAGAAAGCATGCAATATTTTTCAACAATCGAAAAGTAGTATAAATTGATATAAAATACAAGATTGTAGTGCATCCAATTAGCAAAAGTCAAAGATTACAATAGTAAATATTTTGAAGACAAGTAATCCCAATTCAAAATTATCATATTGTAATGGGAAATAGAAAACAAAGTAAAAATGACTTTTGATTTATTGGTGAAGTTGAATAGTCACATACCTTATTTTCTATAAAATCCACCCAAAACCGAGCTACAGCTCGGTCATATGGATCAGATGGTAAGAAAGTCGGACCATTACTACATACCTCATCAATGTATTGCAAAATAATGGAAGAATCAATGACAGGCCTGCCATTGTGAATAAGAACAGGTACCTTCTTATGCACTGGATTCATTTGTAACAAAAGGGGGCTTTTATTCATCCGATCTTCTTCTACAAACTCATATTTGATGCCCTTTTCTTCAAGCCCAATCAACACTCTGAGAGTATAGGGACTGACACCAAAGCCAAGAACCTTAACCTCATCTCCATTAATGGCCATCTTCACCTTTTTCTCCTTCAATCTCACTGAAGTTTTTATGCAGGAGAACAGCAAATCTCTGCTGTATTTATAGTAGCTTTGGTCTCTTCACTTTGCTTCGTTGCCAAGCAAAAGTTGGTCAACTTGAAGTTTTATATTGCACGTAGTTAGTTGCCTAGAAAGTAGAAAAATTTAAAATTGATTAGATTCTTTGTCTGTAAAATGAACCTCTAACGACTATTAGATATCTATATTTAAAAGGTTTTTTTAATAAAATAATATTATATATATTTAAAAAAGATGAGCTGTCTGAACATAAAAAACAGAAAACAAAGAATTATATGTAGAGTAACTCATTTAGTTTTACTTTTGATGCCACCATATTAAAAATGGCTCTCTGTCATCGATAAAACACAAACAAAAATTATCTTCCATATTGGCTGAGTATGGTTACTTTTAATAATTAATATAAATGAGGAATCAGTCAAATGAGGGATGAATCTGGCATCTAGATAATTGTGTATTAGATGTTGATATTCTAAATATGTTTTCTTATTTAGTTGTTATTTTCTAAGTTGTGAGCAAGCTTGATTTAAATGCTTGATTTGGGGTTGTTAATTTTAAATATATCTTCATAACTTGTGTACAATTTAATTGGTTTTTAATATTTTTAAAGTATATATAAGCAAATATTTATGATTATTGGAAAGCAATAAATTAGTTATATTTTAGTTATTATAGTTTCTGTTTATTGTAATTCAAAAAGTAGTTAGGGTTTGTATTTATTAAATGAGTATGAGAGATTTTTAAAATAGGAAGTGATTATGAATACATTTATTTATAAATGAGAATTGCTTTGCATTCAATTGAAATAGAGCATAAGTCCACTATAATCTATTTGATGCCATTATGTAAGAATTAAGAGATTGATTATTTTCAATTCTCTATTTGATTGTTTTCTATTCTTCCTTGACATATAAGCAACTTAAGAAAGATGCAAATAAAATAGGCGCGAGGTTAAAAAAAGAGTCTGTCTAATATGTTAGGCTGCCTGCCTAAATTTGAAGGTATAGAAAGAAGAGTTGACATTTTTACTATAAGGAATCAAAAGAAGATGAGAAAAACTAAAAATGTGGAATGTAATCATTTTTTTATTTAGTGGGAATTCACAAAACTTTACCCATAAAGAATATGTTAATGAGTGTAAAACACTTGGGGAATGGTGGATGCTAAGTTCTTAGAACAATGAGTGAGTTTGCATAGGAGGCATACACGATGATGCAAACAATATTAGTCATTCCCTTTGCAATGGTCATGTCATTCTCACCATTGTGTCATTCAGAGAAAAGTTCTTCCCCTTCATTCGACATGATCAATATGGCCACAATTTTTATGTCTATGTCATGGGCATCATTTTACTGTGGTGAATTATCAAGCTTGTGCTCTTCTACCTCAACTTTGTTCTTATGGTATTTTGGATGGATCATGTTGTGAAAATTAATGAATGCTAATCTTATAACACTATGATTTAAGTGAAAAAGAGCTTAACTATATGGTGGAAGACGTCATCAATTTGCATTTATAGAAACAAGATAAAAGGGCAAATTTAGTAAGATGTTGTAGTCACAAAAAACTATGCTCAGAGATAACAACTTTGACACACTTGTGACGAAATAGATTATAATGTCTATGTTTTCTTCACACAAGGTGTGGTCTATTGGTTCAGGGGTTTTTGGCCTAGCCTCCCTGAGCTGCATTCTTGGATCATAGAAAATTGGGAGCCTCTCCTTACTGGTAAAGTTCATATTTACCATATGGCTAAAGTTTTTTTTATCGCAAAATTTGAGAATTTTCAGGACAGGAATAAAATTTTGTGTGATCATTATTTTAGTTGGGAGGACATATTTTTGTTGATGATAAAACCTAGACACTCTGATTTCAAACCTTCTTCTGAAACGTTTTTAATAAGATCCTGATTTGGGTTTAGCTTCCTAATCTCCCCTTCATCTGTGGGTTGATCCTCTTTTAGAGTAAGTGGGAGAAGCACTTGGGTATTTTTTGATGGTGGATGAAAAATCGTTTGATATTCTTCATTTCACCTTTGCCCGTATTCTGGTCAAAATGGATGTTTCAAATGGGCTTCCTACTGAGATATTAATCAAATCTTCAGAGGGTTGTTGGGTTCAAACTTTGGACTATGAAGGGATTCCCTTCAGGTGTAGAATATGTTTTAAAACTGGTCATGTGGCTACACAATGTGGACTACAGAAAAAGACTATAACAACTTTTTCGTGGAAAGGTGCTTTAGAAAAGCATTATATGGTCGAGAAGAAATCTGATAAACAAAGGAGTTTCTCTCAGGTGGTTGTGATGGATTCTCAATGTAATGAGGCATCCTCTCAGGTTGTTCTAGTTACAAATGGTAGGATTGTTGAGGCTAGAGTGCAGATGCAAGATCTTCATGTTGAATCCCCAAAAGAGAGAGGGAATGTGCCTCAAGTTATATTTTCCTGTGATAGTGTTGGTGGAATTTTTGATACTGCAATTCTTTTAGGGAGGAAAATTGATGATGCCTTTAAGATGGTGGACGCTCTCTTTGTAGGCATTCTCTCTCAAGAAGAAGGTGGACCAATGATGGGTTCATTGGTTTGGCATGGTGAGGCAATGGAAGTGGAAGAGGGTCGAATCACTATTGAGGGTAAGAAAGCTAAGAAGTATATGCCCTCTTTTGACATGACTCTTCACTCCCACAAGGGTAGCTCATGTTAAATGTAAATCATGTTGGGGGAGCTTAGGCTAGTATTTTTTCTATTCTTTTTTGTTGGATTTAGGTTGTTTGTTGGCTGTTATCTTGCAACTTTTGTTTTAGGTTGTGGGAGCCTTCTCGTAAAACCCATGTTTATGGTAATAGGATCCTTTAAATCCCATGGTTGTCTAGTGATTTCATTTTCCTATCTTTTGATAATATTTTGGCTGTGGGTTCCATATCCATTCAAAATTTGGTTGTAAAGGGTTTCGGGTCCCTTCAAAACTAGTTTTTACCTTAATCAAAAAATTTGACAAATTTGCATTTGTTATTGGAAACAATATATTTGTTGGAATTGTAAACTAGAAGTATGATGAATACATGATTAGTGATCTTTCAACTTCCATCTTGATTGGAGGACATCCTCATCATTGTCTTGAGAGATGTGAATATATTTTTATTTGATATAACATTTGGATACACTTCAATTAGTAAAATGCATGAGGATTTTAAGATTCATTACTATAGATAGATTAAAAAAAAGGAGATAAAAAGAGAGAGGGGAGAGATAAATGAGAAAGATAGATACAAAGAGAGATAGATTAATAGAGGAGGGGAGATAGAGACATTCAATGTTAGACAAACATAAAGAGATATCAAGAAATGGAGAGAGACGTGTGCATGTAAATGAGAGACCAAAAGGGTGTCTTAAGTGGCCACTTTTTTCTAAAATTGGGAAAGATTGATCTTGGATGAGAAATTGATAATAATTATATTCAAAATTTGAAGTTGCAACAAGAATAAGAATCATAGTGCTTTGAATCTACTTTCTAAACTACTTTTTCTTAATTGTGGAGATTAATGGGTTCAAATAGGGGCACACACAAAGCACATGTTTCTTTCATAAAAAACATAACATAGCATTTAGTGAGCTGCCCCTAAAATGTTAACTTTTTGGTTTTTAAAGAATTACAAAAATGGCTAATACCATGTACTTTATGCTAATTTTTAAATGATTTTTTATTATTATTAATTTTGAAAGTGAGCACAACTTGAAAAACAAAAAACTAGGTGTGCGAGCCCCTAATATTTTTGGAAACTAATCGAAAATAATAATAAAATTGATTTTGGGTAGAATATAGTCTAGTTTCTAAAATTATCTTTTATTTCAATTTCAATGAATAGATAAAAATGAGACCACAAATACCATACATAGGTCTTTGACAAAAATTGGAGACATTAGCAAAAGAAATTGAAGTTCAAAAGCTTATCATGATTGAAACATAAATAAATTACATGGTTAGAAAGATAAGAGGTACCTTGACATTACTATATTTGAATTAAAAGACATGCAAACATTACTACATACATACATACATACATACAATATATATATATATGTGTGTGTGTGTGTGTGTGTGTGTATCTAGATACACATATACATATATGTCTACATATACAAATATATGTGTACATATATACATGTGTGTCGGTAGATACGTAGAGACACACACACACACACACACACCTTTAGGTATTGAAATATTAATCAAACCATTCAAGTTAGATGCCCAAGCAACATCCAAGCTTAAGGGTTAGAAATCCCCAAAGCAACAAATACTATGAGTGTGTTATAACATGGGCATGCTACAATGTGCTTGCATTTCCAAGAAGTAAAAATGTTACGTTCTTCATCTTCACATATCTCTATACCTCCTTATATAGCTCACTCTCTCCCTCTTTCTTTGACTATGTACATTAAATAATTATTTAAGTATTTTTTATGTGTTTTTACTTTCTGAAATACTTTAAGTTATGTTTCATATATAGTTTCAAGATGTTTAGAAGGTCTCTCTCTCTCTCTCTCTCTCTCTCTCTCTCTCTCTCTCTCTCTCTCTCTCTCTCTCTCTC
>MU225876.1:683387-705089 GCA_018584345.1 Thuja plicata
TCGCACTTAATAGTGTGTTTGTAACCTTTAACAGGGTTGGCTCCTAACAGGGCTCACTTCAGAAGAGTGAAAATTTGGGGTACCGGTCCCAGTGGTTTTTCCCTTAACAGGGTTTCCACATTAAAATGCATGTGTTATGTGTGTATGGTTTATTACTTTATTGTTTTACATTTCACATATGCATTTATGGATTGATTGGTATACTCTGCATATTTACTGAGTATCGGTAAATAAGTTTTACTGCTTATTGGTAATCAAGGAGAATAAGGACAGACAAGGTAAACTGACAGACAGTTAATTATTTCAAAGTATTTCAAGGCATGCATCTTGTAGGGATTTAATAATCTTAGGTGTATTGATTGGTGGATTAAAGTTTAAAGGATAAAAGTTTGAGGCCACTGATTCACCCCCCCTCTCAGTTATTACTAACAATTGGTATCAGAGCTTGTGTGCTTAGAAGGAACATTTCAAGACCTAAGTAAAGATCACAAGATGAACAGACGAGATGTGCTTAAGTTGAACAAAGACAACTTTGCTTCATGGAAAAGTAGGATAAGACTCCACTTATCAGTTATTGGCAATGATTTTAATCAATACTTTGATGCTAAATATGTGTTGCATATAGTACCATTGATAGTAGATCAATTGAGAGTGAAGCATGTGCATAACTGCATGGTTATAGAGCTTTCTTCCTCACTCTCTGATGCTGAATTTAAAGATGTCAAAGATTGCAAAACTACAAAGACAATGTGGGACAAACTGAAGCTTGTACATGGAGGCGATACAAATGTTCTGAGAGCCAAGGTAGAAAGCCTTAGAGGAAAGTTTGATGATCTTAGAATGAAAGTGTTATGCCCTACATCCCCGTCCCTACATTTTGTGTGCAAAATGTTGGGTCCCCCTTTTTTGTTGTTTTTGCTTTTGGTTCTTGCCTTGTCTTTCTCCTCTTGTTTTCTTTCTTTGGGGTTTTCTTCCCCACGGTTGTGTTTTGTTTTGTTGGTTTCTCGTGTCTCCGGGACCCCAATCCCGGAGTTTTTCATTCTTTGTAGGGAGCCAGATTCTGGACTCTGGAATTCTCCACCACGATGTTCTTTCCTTAAGGTGATGAAAGTAGGTCTGTCTGTCTAGAGTTTGCTGATGAAAGGGTGGCTTTCTCTTTTTACCATGGGTATAAATAGAAGTTACCTATCATTTTCACGTTTACCATGATTTAAACACTCAAGCAATGAGAACAATTTCAGAGCGATTTGTGGAGATTTAACATTAATCCAGTACTAAATACTTCCATTATTTCTGAGTGATTGCGAGTGGTTTGGTGTTTTTGGTGGCTGATTATGATTGTTTGAAGGTTGCAGTTGTTGCAGGGCTTCTGTGGAGGCTTCTTTCCTTCTCCTTTCTGCGTTCTCAGGTTGGTGCCTCTTTTCCCTTCGATTTTCCTTCTGTCTAGTGTTGTTTTCTTTCTGTTTTGGGTTGTCTTTGCCTCTTTCTTTTATTTTGGTCATTTTTGTCTCTTTCTGGTTTTGCCACCCGTTGGTGGGTCAGCTTTGCTAGAATGTTGTCCGCCCTCTGTGCAGGTGTAGCTAGTCTATGAATAGTGTAGGAAGTTGTATATATTTCATGCTTTGCCTGGTTTCCCACAGATGTTTGTTCTACGATGTGTATATGTATAATTTTGGTGTATATTTTTTGTATATCCCTTCATTCCCCATGTATATATCCCTCAACTCCAATATATATCTTATGTATATCCTTCCAGGTAGCTTAGCAAGCTTTTTAAGTCACCCATGCCACTTGTTTTTCACCTGAAAGCTCGTTCTGAGTAGAATACCACCTGTTTGAAACTCGGCTCTCAGCTGCTTTGAAACAGGTAGTTTTCTCTCTCCTCTGTAAAACTAGCCTAGTCCTCATTTATGTCACATGTGTGTATTTAAATCTATCCAAGTGGCCTTCACTTTTTGCACATTTAGATAGTTGGCTCCGCCATCATCGCCATAACTCCTATTTATTACCCACCCACATGGGCCTGACGGTTTGCCTTTTTGCACATCTTCACCAACGATTACTTCTCTAGGCTCCAGGTCTCCTGCCATCATCCATCCCATGTCCTTCTTACCAAGTGTAATAAAATTCCCAGACCTGGATGGTCAATCAAATTTCTAAGTTCATAATATGTATGTGCTTTACAGAGTTTTTGAATGAAACTAGATTTTTAGGGAAAGCAGACACCACGGTGGTAATATCTACAGACCCCAGATTATTCATTTATTAATACATTCTGACTATCACTTTGCCTTAAAGGTTTCTGGAATACACTTTCAAACATGTCTGAGGCATTTGCATCCTCACCACCTGGAAGTCTGGAACTTCCATCTACAACAAGCACTAGGGCATCAGTAAAATCTAAATTAGAGAAGGCTCTGGAAAAGATACCCTTGAGCCAGAAATACATTAAGGATGGAGTCATCACAGGCTCAAAGATTGAGTCAAAGGTCCAGCTTTTTACTGACACTAGCATCGTAACATGCCCAAAATGTAGGCCTTGGTCAAAATGATATACATTCAGCGACAGGCCAGAGATCCTTTGGCCATCAAAATTGGAAACTCTGGGATCCTAAAGGAAGCTTGCTTCCTGTGCTTGGTGTAGTCACTGGAGCTTATTCTCATGCTCTCAGCTCTTTACAACTTATCTATTTGGGCTGTTATGCTCGCACCACCGGAGCCAACAGGGTACCCCACTCCTCTAGTGTCTCTTGACCCTGATACCGTCTAGAGGAGCTTGGAAATCCCACAATTCACCAAGCTGACTGTGGTCACCCGGTCCAATGCCTTGGCCCAATTCAAGCAATTGGAGGAAGTGGCCCACATATATATGAACAATCATTGGCTCAAAGTCCCGAAGAGGGACCCCAAAAGAATGAGGCTAGAGATCCCCAAGCCTGAGTTCAAGGAGAGCATCCAGATGGGGATAATAGCACTATGCTAGGTCTTCGGGAAAAAGCATGCCCAAGAATTCTTTGGGTGGATGTACTAATTCTTGCTCGGCATAAGTACCGTCAGGGATTTTTTCGACTGGGCGGCTATAATTTCAAACCACATCGACTCCTATTTCCTCCAACTGGCCAAGAAGAAGAAATTTTACATGTCTTCTTATGTTTTCTAGGCCCTGGCATAGCAGAGGCCCCATGCCCATGGGCTACTCATAGACGGCGTACTCGATCTTAGCTCAGGTCAATAGGCCCCGTGGGATTACTTCCCACAGATTCAATGGGAGGCCAATTTTCCCAGTTTCTGTAGAGTAAATGACACGTTCATTTACTATCACCTGCTCACACCCACCCGGGATGCAGGATATCGCCTGACCACAGAGGCGATGAATTTGTTCCAGAGTTATGGACACTATTATATACAATACTAGCAGCATACATATATAAGGGTGACCAGCTTCTCCAGGAAACCCTACTTGTTATCCAAGCACTGCGGGGACAAGATAGTCCTGCTGGAATTTTGTAAGTAGATAATGGAGCTGCATGCCTTCTTTGCCCTTAAGAAGGTGACCAATATTCCATTCCCAATCACTTTTGGAAATTATTCATGTAGCCTAGTCGCCACTAAAGAAGCAGAAAATGAGCTGAAAAGCTATAACTTGGCGGAGTTCTACTTGACGCGGAAGAATTTTGATCTACACAGCAAGATTGCAGTGATACTTCCCTAAGCTTCAGAGCCCCATCACTACCATATCAAGGACTTTTGGGAAGATTTCCAGGATGACATGGAGGTGCGGAGCTAACACTACATCAGGATGATGGTAGGCACGATGGAAAGATTGAAGTTCTAGAGGTTCCCAGAGGACTTCTCAGGTGCCGGCCCCATGATTGATCCCCAGTACAAAGCAAAGGGGATCGATACAATGGCTCTCCCACCAGTAAATTGGGATGCCCAGGAGGCATCCACTATTGAGGATTTCACCCGTGAGGTGGTTGAGCGCAGCCACACTTATTTCAAAAGGATGTGCCCTGAGAGTGTCTCAAGAGTAGCCCAACCAGTACCAAAAGAAACTTTGGGGGCCGGGACTTCTTCATAGAGAGTAGATAAAGGAAAAGGAATAGATACAACTCCTCCTGTGCAAGAAGTCCCCATTAAAGAATAGATAAGGCAATCGGTAGCTACCTCCCAACAAATGAGGGAGAGCCTAATCACAGAGCTGGCCACCCCGGTGCTCATGGCCAGACCTGTTCATCCTCCATCCTCCCCTTCACTAGTGGCCTTGATGGTGAAGGTAACAGGGGTGGATCCAGCGGAGCAAGCAACAATAAAGGATGTGGGCCCACCCTTGGTTACCTAGAGAAGAAGGAGGCTTAAATCTAAGCCTAAGAAAGATCCAAAGCTAGGGATGCCCCAGGCTCCACAAGTTGAAATCCTCTCTTCTGACTCCCCACAGCTGGAGAAGGAAGAAGAACTCCCTGATGTCACAAACAACCCTCCCCCACAGGATGAGTTTGACGATGTCTTTGCAACCGATGAATTTGGTAATTTATAGGGGTGCATCAAGTAGGAGGTTGAAGTCCCAACACAAGAGGAAGCTAAGGAACAAATAGCTGCATGGGAGAAAGAGCTAGTGGAAGAAGCCAAGGAAGTAGAGCTGAAGATCGCCTCTGAAATACCAGAGATGCAAGATGCGGAGATGGACCAACAAGGGCAGAATGAACAGGTGGCACCTGCTGAGGGAACCAGACCTACAAGAGCAAACGTAACCTCAGCTACCACATTCCAAGTGCCACTCCCTGGAGAAACCTTTGGGTAGGTAATAACCATAGCGCAAATACTGAATCTTGGCCCAGTACCTCCCCTACTTCCAAAAGATATATCTGAAGAAGAAGAAATCCTGGCAACTGAGGCCAAAAAAATGCAAGAACAACAAGAGGAGGAAACCCCCAGGATAACCGATGAAGGTCTAGACAAGGCTAGAGATACAGAGGACAGGGTGAAAGAGATAGACGTCACCACGGGAAATGTTCCTAATGAAGCCCTGACCAAAGAAAAAGGGGCAGGTGAGACCCACACCATTGAGGGACAGCAGCAAGGCACCGGAGAAAAATAAGAAGAACAAACCTATGCGAACAAGCCACCCCTGCCACCTCAATGGTTGGTGGAGAGCAAGAAGAGAAAGGCTCCATCCACCATAAGAGCTCATCTCTCCCTAGCTGAGATGATGGCCTAGGTCTAAAAACCGCCAAAGGGAAAGAAAGCCTAGACGGTTCATACTCTTCAAACCGGGTTGGGAGGAGAAACAGTTGCCATAGTTGCAACACCTCCCCCAAACACTGAAGCACCAATAGTAGAGGCCAGAGATTATGATGTCACAGAGATATCACTGGGAAAGAGAGGTAAATAGGGTGAAGTGGACCTGTTAAAAGAAGTGGCCAGGGTGGTGGAGGCCAGATATGAAAAGGAGGCCCAAAGGCTCAAAGTAGAGAAGGAAAAGACAACAAACCTCATGGGGTTGCTTACTGAGCTGGCCTGACCCATTAGTACCATTCCTTCAGAGGCCTCCACATCTGATGCACCATTACTGCAAAGCGACATTGACTCCCTCTCAGCAATGAAGAAAAAGGCCCAGGCAGTCAATGAGTGGGTCGCTTTGCAAGTAGGAAACACCCGACGTTTCCTAGTATCCACCCTCCCAAATTTGTATGCGGCATGACATGTTCTACATCAGGCAGAGACTATTCTTAATATATGGGAGGGTGACATGGAAAATTATGAGGCTTGGAAGGTAGAGCTGGAAGAGCCCCTCAACCTCAGGGAAGAGATGGTCTCAGAATCTGGGATTCTGGGAGAAGAATCATTTGACTTCATGAGAACCCAACACTCCAGACTTGACCTCACATTGGAGGTGCTCAAGCAACTGGTAGGGGCTCTGTATGACAAAGTCAACATAGTGCAATATTCTACAAATATGTACAAGGAATTTGTGGCAAAGGTCTCTGGAGCAGACCCATTCAGCACCGATACATGCACCCCGGAGGGTTACGTCCTGGGAAAATTTGACGAATTAATGGAATCTAAATACCAGTCCTTGGAGGGACTGGATGGGACCCAAATGACGGTGCTAACTCATATGATCCTTATGGTCACGATGCAGAAAAAATGGCTGATGAGTTCAAAGATAATGTTCTAGAGCTTGGAGAACAGATTGAGGCGACTAAGTATCGGTAGTCCTACCTTAAAGAAATTGATGAGGATGGGATCTCTCGCCTTCTCCAAACATTCAATGACAATAAGCAGCAATAAAGTTTCTCCAGAGGCTAGAGAAAATCCAAACATTTTGTATTCTTTATTCTTTCAAAATGTAAGTTCCTCGATCCCGGAGTCTCAGATCCCAAATTTTGTATTCTTTCAAGTGATCCGTGTCCCGGTCCCCGAGGCCGACCGGTCACTTTCAGAAGCAGTTAATAAAAGGCTGTCAGAAGGTAGTTGGCTACATCAAGAAATGTCAGATTAACAGTTAGTTTTCTGATAGATGATCTTCTCGAGGTTCCATTTTAGAGGTACACCTGGCACATTGGAGACAGGGTGCTGCATTTCCCATTTATGAGGCATGTAGCCTCGATCCCCAGGGATTTGATTTCTTCCTTCTCTTTCTAGCTCTCTTCTTGAGGCTGATTCTTCCACTATATATTCTTGTCTCATTCTTCTAACATGTCAGGCCTATTCTGTCTCAAGGTCTTTTGTAGGGTGGTGCAGGTAGTATGAGCCCCCAGATATTGTATTTTATTGAAACATGATGTAAAATAGGGTTAGGGTTAGAAGAAGATGTGTATAAATAGTAAGACCGGCCCATTTCTAAGGGTCGGCGAAATTGATGATTTTGTTGTCCACAGTAATAGAAAAGAAATTCTTCATTTCAGTTGCAGACCTCAATGCTCCATTGTTTCACTTTCCAATAGTTAGATGCTCCCCTGGAGCCACCATTGTATCACGCACCAGTGCTTGCTAGAAGAAATATTAATGAAGAAGGGAGAATTCTTTGCAATGATGTTGTTAGCATTCAAACTTCTGAGTTAATGGTATTTTATGTTTCATGTTCTTTATGTCTTTTGATCTGATATGTCAAGTAGATTAGCGATCTCTTTTCCCTTGCTACTGATAAAATATTAGCTGATGGTTGCGTATTTCTTTAGTATTTAGTGTAGTATATCACAGTATTATCGATGTTTTGAATGTTTAAGCATAAATATAGTTAGATGAAGTACTTCTGACCCTACAGGACCTTTTTTCATTTTATTTGCTAAGTGCAGAATGTTTGAAAAGGAACCTCACCTTACTGAATCTCTGGAGAGAATGAGTTGAAGAAACCAGCTATCCCCCTCAAAAATAGTCACCTCTCCCAACAGAGCCCCGCACCGTCGTGACTTGACACCTAGGTGCTTGGAGGTCTAGGGAATCTAACTTCCTTGGATAACCTTTGTAGGTAGAGTTGACCGGTACCCTTGGTACCCGGTGACAACTTATGACTGTTGGAAGACCCGGTCAGCAAAACCCTATCAACAGAAACTGGCGCTAGAAGGAGGGCATGAACTCATCTCCCTCTCGAGATTCTAATTTTACACCTCCCAAGGGTTCCCCAAGCTATATTTTTAGGAGTCAAGCCTTTAGTGGGATTGGGTCTTTCTCCCCAACCAAATTTGAAAGAATCCTTAGGTCTACCCCGAATCCTAGAAGGTTTGTCAAACTCGAGCCTTCTGCTCAAAATAAATAGAACCCAAAAACCACACCAACCACTATTGTCTGGGGTTCTAGCATACCTCATAATACCCAAACTTCTCAAACAATCCCAGGAACCAGTGTTCAAACTACCCAAAATATAGTTCCCCCAATGGATGCATATTTCAAAAACACTATGTCCCCAATGGGAACTTTTCTGGGTGCAATCAACGACTTACCCTCGCACCTGGAGAAGATCTGCCCACGATACAAGCACTTAGGCTCACGTGCTGCAGAAGAGCATTTATAGGCATATAAGGATGCCATGAACTGACACCAGTTCCATCATGAAGATGTTGTGACCTGGATGTTTCCCTTGTCTTTAGGGCAAGGCGAGTTGAACTAGTACCTTAACCTTCCCACCAACTCCATTAACAGTTGGTAGGACATGGAGGACGCCTTCCTAGCTGCCTTTCGCATACATGTGGACCCATCCTGGTCCCATAGCCAGTTCATCTCGATTAGGAAGGAACCCAATGAACCTCTTGCAGCATTCAACCATCAGTTCCAGCACACCTTGAAGCAGTGCACGGGCCCTTTCATTCCATCCCTAGAAGTAACCATACAGACTTACCTTAACGTGATGGACCCCTTCGTTGCCACTCTCCTTTGGAGAACAACCGCCGCGGGCAACCGGGACACTTTGGCAAAGGTTTACAACCTAGCTTTAGAATTATCCTGTGGTCTTAACAAATCCCCAGGTGGGATTGGGCAGAGCGCGCCTTTCAACATGATCCCTGGTGGAACTATATATGCCAGGGGATATAACCCCAATCTGGCAATGGGTGCTCCCTTGATGGCAATGAATCCCCCACCACCACTGATAGATCAGTAGGCCTGGTATTTTTATCCAACGTAGACTCAGGCAGTACCAGGTTTGGAAGCTTTTCCTTGGAATCAGCCACAGCAGGCACAATAGCCTCAAACACAAGTGTCCAGAGTGCCTTTCTTTTAGTCATCCACGACTAGAGGATTGCCACCCTCGACTCTGGCCCACACTACTACCTTCCCAGGAAACCAACAACAACCATCATACTGTGACACCAACATTTTGTTGACTACCGAGGTTGAATCCCTCCGATGAATGTTGTCTACCTTGACTATGGACATGGGTCAACTGAAGGCGGGGTCCTACACACCCCAGAACTCTAACTCCCCAAGGGGGAATATCTTCTCCAGCCAACGAAAAAATAATGTCGGGGGAAGAAACTTCAACAATGAGCCTAGGCCCAATCAATAGTAATGGAATAATAACATGAACACTGGAGGTCTACCTCTAAACCAAAATGCCAACCAAAATGGTGCTGGACCATCACATTTCACACTAGTCGCAGACTTCTAGCCCATGACTAATTGGTATAGATTGCATGACATAGGCTCACACAATGAGGTAAATTGTGCCACATTGAAAAAAGTCATCGTGATCTCCCAGCTAGACAGACAACAGTCACATGATGCTACCCCTCTAGAGCCTCCTGTGTAGGAGTCAACCCTCAGTGCCTTCACCTGTGAGACCATCTTCTTCAGAACTTCTGGGGAAGATGAAGAGGAATCTGAATTGTATGGGTTATTTGATGAATCTATCCTACCCTTTGAGGCCAATGCCTTCACCAACCCACGGACTCCATAAAATACCTAGAGTCAGGTTGGTAAAGGACCAGCTTACACACCTACAACCCCTATCAAGGACACTCCTCCTCCTTGGGATAACGCAACTGATCGACCCACTCTTCTAAAAGGTTCTAGCTCTAACCAAGTGAAAGACCTGGTCAAGAACAGTCACCAATTCCCGGGAGGAAGATTTGACATCACAAAGGTGTTAGAATAGACCGCCACCTCCATGACCTTGATGGAGGTTTTTCTAAACTGTCCTAAGCAGAAGTCTCTTCTGAAGCTCTTGAGAAACCTGGAGGTCATCAGTCACCCACCCAAGACTATCTCCTTCGAAGACACCAACGCAGCTGTCTTTCAGGGAAATAATGAAGATCCTCCCTTCCTACTAGGCCTGAATATCCAAGGCAAAAACATACACAATTGCTTAGTAGACTCTGGAGCTTCAAGTAACATCATGCCCTTATCCATATGCCAGAAGATCAAATTCCATCCCACCCCATCTAATGGTACAGTGATCCAACTAGATAAGACTACCGTGAAAATGGTGGCGGAATTGAAGAACATCCGGATATAGCTTATCCAGGGCCCCAGGATAGCCAGCATAATCGACGTCCAAGTGGTGGACATCCCAGAGACTTATGGTATGTTATTAAGTAGGAATTGGTCTAAGTCCTTGAACGGATACTTTTTGACTGACTTCTCCCACTTATGGCTCCCTTGAGAAGGAGAATCAAACAAGATCTAGGTTGAAAGTGAACCCCAGATGAAATAGGCCCTTACTGAGGTCGGGAGGGTCAGTGAGGTCTTCTTCTCTGAGACTTCCCCTGGGGTGTACTGACCCTTTGAAATCTTAACATTTGATTTCACCCCTGGGGAAGATCCCATAGTGTTGCAGAGAACCCAGGACCTAGAAGAAAATCTAAGAGTTGAGGTTGACTCTCAAGGTGCCACAGCGACCCTCGCCACACTCCTATTCGGTACTTGGTGCCGAGTACACTATAAGAAACATTCAGAGCTCAAGTGTGGGCCTTTCCTTTCAGTCGCTACCTGGCACATCGACACCTTCTAGAATAGAGAACATATAGATGATTCCCCAGAGCCCAGTGTTCCTACGAGATGCACTCCTTTCGTGCCATCTCCCTGGGAATCCCAAATCCAAACTCCTCCAGAGGTAAACCCTACCCACACACCAATAGTTTGAGAGGAAGCTCCTCCTAAGTCTCCCAACAATAATCCAAAGGCTACTCTCGCTCCCTAGCCCCAAATTATGAACCATGATTTGTGGACCCTCAAGTTTGACGGGTCCCGATCCAAACAATGCTATGGGGCCAGAGTAGAATTAATCAACCCACGAGGGAAATCCTTCCTCACATCCTACAGATTGTAGTTCAACTGCACAAAGAACATTATGGAGTATGAGGCTTTGGTCCTTGGACTCTTATTTGCATTAAGAAAAGGTGTCACCCACCTCTGGGCTCTGGGTGATTCAGAGCTGGTTGTCAAACAGATCCGGAGTCAATATACATGTCACAACAAGAGACTGGCTGCATACCGCAATTGGGCTTGGAACCTTATTAAAGATTTTGATGCCTTTGGTGTTGACCTCATTCCCCAGTGATGGAACTATGTCCCGAATGCCCTTGCCATTTCTGCCAGCACACTTGAGCCAATGGCTGGCTCACGACGCTGGAGGTTTTCAGTTGAGATGGTCCCCACTCCGTCCATCCCAGATAACATCACCCACTTTCAGGTTTTTGAGGATGATCAACATATCCTAGCCTTCATGGTGAATGTTAGTGTCTTTGAAGACCAGATAGTGGAGGAACGAGACCATGATGATACTAGGTAGGGTGACGAAGACGATGGGATCATGGACCTACCCACTAACACCATCCCAAAGGGGATGGTTGCACTTGAATGAATCTTCGACTCAGACCCTAGGGCCTGAGAAAAGATATCATCTTCCTCTGAGGGAGGAAGGTTTGAAAAGGTAAACATCAGCCAGCCCGGTGAAGAAAAGATGATCCACATTGGCACCTCCTGCTCCCCTAAGAAGAAGGAGAACATTCTCATGGTTCTCCGAGAATACATAGATGTAATTGCATGGGGTTATGAGGATTTGAAGACATACGACACATCCATTATGACTCATACTATTCCCCTGAAACCTGATGCTAAGCCTTTTTGGAAAAAGTAACGATCGGTCAGCCCATTGGTCGAGCCCCTGATTTGTCAAGAGGTAGAAAAATTGTTGTCAACCCGGATAATCTTTCTAATCTAGCACACTACATGGGTTGCCAATTTGGTCTTTGTGAGAAAGAAGAACGGTGAGATCCATCTTTGCGTGGATTTCTGAAACTTGAATAAGGCCTCCAAGAAAGATAATCACCCTCTCCCTTCGTTGGATGAGGTGTTACAAATAGTGAATGGATCCTAGATGATGTCATTCTTGGATGGGTACTCCAGGTATAACTAGGTCATGGTTAAGTATGAAGACAGGGAGAAAATAGCATTTACCACCAAGTGGGGACATTTGTGTATAGGAGAATGCCCTTTGGTTTGATTAACATAGGGGCCACATTTCAAAAGGCCATGGATATTGTGTTTGAGGGCCTTGTGAATTGGTGCATAATCATCTACATGGATGATTTGACCATCTTTTCCTGGGACAGGCGTGACCATTCTACCCATCTCGCTCAGATTTGTGAGAGATGTCACCGGTATGGGATATCCCTCAACCCCAAGAAGTGCATATTCGGGGTCATCGAAGGGAAGTTTCTCGGGCATATCATCTCCAAGAAGGGCATATCCATTGACCCTGAAAGAGTTGAAGCATTGCTAAACTTACAAATGCCCAGCAGCAAGAAAGAGATGTGATCTTTCTTTGGGAAGATCAACTTTGTCCGGTGGTTCATCACTAGATTCACTGAAATAGTCAAACCACTCAATGAAATGATGAAAAAGGATACCAAGATTGAGTGGAGTCCTGAAGCAAAGAGGTCGTTCACCCAGATCAAATAGACAATAATGGAAGCACCCATCCTGGCTAGTCTAGACTACTCCCTTGCGTTTTACATTTACTCATTTGCTTCCCCGCATTCTGCCGCGGCAGTGTTGACTCAAAGGGTTGAAGGGGAAGAATGACCAATAGCTTTCATGAGCTCCCCCTTCAAGAATGCCAAAGTCTGGTATTCATCACTAGAAAAGAAGACCTTCACTCTAGTTCATGCCGTGAAGAAATTTTGGCATTACATTCTCTGGAGTAAGGTGCATGCTATCATTCTGAACCAAGCCATGAAGTCTCTGCTAATGCAGAGCGGGTTGGGTGAAAGATAGGGGAAATAGATGGCCATCCTCCTGGAATATGATTTAGAAATGCAGCCCATGAAGATAGTCCAAGGCTAGGGACTCAGTCGAGCGATGGAAAAAGAGACTCCTTGCATAGAATGCCAAACGTACACAGTGGAGTCCATCACTTGAGACCCGTGGTATACCGATCTGGTATATTTGCTACTAAATAACAAATTCCTAGAGAGATTACCCCCTAATAAACATTGTGCCCTATGAATGAAAAGCGCCCACTTCATGATCAAAAACTCCATGCTCTATCGCAGGAACTATGAGGGAGTGTACCTCCGGTGCATCGATAGAGACCAAGCTATGAAAATGATTGATGAATTTCACAGGTAGTTTGGAACTGGGCATGGCTCAGCTAATGCCACTGCCCATCAGATCCTTCAGGCTGGATACTATTGGCCCTGTATATTCAAAGATGTTTACACTCATGTTAGAAAATGCCACACTTGCCAAACCACATCGCATTGTGAGCGTAACCTGGCCATGCCTTTGCAACCAGTCTTCGAGGCTTGGCCCTTTGCCCAATGGGCATTTGACTTCATCAGGGAAATCAACCCCAACTCATCTGCCAACCACCGATACATTCTCACTGCTACTGATTACTGCACCCGGTGGTCCGAGGCTATACCTTGCAAGAATAACACGGCAGACATAGTTATCAAATTCCTGGAAGAAAACATCGTCACAAGGTTTGGAATGCCCTTTACTTTGGTATGTGACAATGGTCCAGCATTTTCTTTGGCACAATTACTCGAGTGGACCTACAATCAAAAGATCACTCTGAAGTTTTCCAGCAACTATTACCCCTAGGGGAACGGTGTCGCTGAATCTACGAATAAAAATCTACTTGAAGTGATCAAACACTTGCTAGAATAGAATCCCCAGTATTAGCATCAAAAGTTGACGTTCACCCTCTGGGTGGATTGCATTCAAATCAAGGCTGCCCTGGGAACATCCCTGTTCCATCTGGTTTATGGCCAGAACCCTGTATTCCCAATTAACTTACAGATCCCAGTTTTACAGTTTATGCAGGAATTCAGCAACAGGGACAACATTGTGGAGATTTGGCTCCTAAATCTGGTACGAATGGAATAATAGCGAGACGTAACCCTTAGACATTTCGTGCGTCATCAAGGAGTGGTAAAATGATGGTTTGACTGCAGAGCCCAATACAAGGCTTTTCAGATTTTGGACTTGGTTTTGTTGTGGGACAAGGCCCAGGAAAAGAAAGAAAAGCATATCAAGTTCCAACGGACCTGGCTTGGACCATACCTAATCTCAAAATCTATGGGGCAAATACTTATCACCTTAACACCATGACTGGGGAACCTGTCCCATTGCCTGCCAATGGACAGTTTCTCAAGCACTACTTTGAATAGGGTAAGTTTGTCTGAAATTGTACTTTATGTAAAGTCTTCTGCTTGTAAATACTTCTTTCCCAGTGCCTTGTGGGGAGGTACTATGTCTTTTAAATAGCCTTGTTGGCTTCCCTCTGGGACAATCCTCTTTTGGTGGTTTTTTTTTTCATTTTTGGTTTTCTTTTTGGGTCCCGGCGTTTTGTTCCCTCTTGTAAGGATTGGAATGCTTCGCATAAACTCTGGTCTCCGGTATGATGTATGTAGCATGGTGAACTTAAGATCTATCTTTAGCATAGTGGAATCAGTCCAATCTTTGGAGCTATTTTACAGGTTTGGTGGTACATCTTGATAAATCTCCATCGGGTTTTATCTCCAGAGGTTTGGCAATCAGTGAACAAAAAAATAAGGAACAAGTAATCGGACATGCCAAGGATAGATCGATTGTACTGGTTGGTTGACCCACGTCTAAACTTTTAAAGAATTCTTTCCGGGTCTGGAGTTTTATCCCCTACTCAACATATGAAATAGGTGGAAAGGTGAAAGAAGTACCACCATTAAAATTAGCTAAGCTTAAGCCTAATGGTGAAAGAAGTACCGCCCTCCCACCTAGAAACAAACAAAATAATAGGAAAAAGGAGAGTGGGATGAAGCTCCAGTCTTTGGGAAAAATGAACAAATCTGATGATTGGTTCAATGTAATTAGTGCCTCTTCTCTACTCCTCCCAGAGGTCATCAGCTTGATCTCCTTCCAAAGAACACACTCCACCACTGATGAAAAGACTATGGAATGGATCCCGTGTGGTCAGATTCTCTCAGATATGGTGCTCTTTGCCTGTCAGATACTTCGAGTAGTGACTTGTTCTAGTTTTGCTAACCAAAGATTATGTAGTTCTCAAATGCGCTAAGGAATTTGTCCCAGATAGTCACCATTTTTTATGCCCTGCACCCCCGTCCCTACATTTTGTGTGCAAAATGTTGGGTCCCCCCTTTTTTGTTGGTTTTGCTTTTGGTTCTTGCCTTGTCTTTCTCCTCTTGTTTTCTTTCTCTGGGGTTTTCTTCCCCACTGTTGTGTTTTGTTTTGTTGGTTTCTCGTGCCTCTGAGACCCTGGTCCCGATGTTTGTCATTCTTTGTAGGGAGCCATATTCTAGACTCTGGAATTCTCTGCCATGATGTTCTTTCCTTAAGGTGATATCGTCGCGGGGAATCCCTGGGCCCGGAGTCCAGAGGTCTGTCTATCTGGAGTTTTCTGATGAAAGGGTGGCTTGCTCTTTTTACCATGGGTATAAATAGAAGTTACCTATCATTTTCATGTTTACCAAGATTTAAACACTAAAGCAATCAGAGCAATTTTAGAGTGATTTGCAGAGATTTAACGTTAATCCAGTACTAAATACTTCCATCATTTCTGAGTGATTGCGAGTGGTTTGTGGTCTTTGGTGGCTAATTGTGATCGTTTGAAGGTTGCAGCTATTGCAGGGCTTCCATGGAGGCTTCTTTCCTTCTCCTTTCTGCATTCTCAGGTTGGTGCCTCTTTTCCTTTCGGTTTTTCTTCTTTCTGGTGTTGTTTTCTTTCTGTTTTGGGTTGTCTTTGCCTCTTTCTTCTATTTTGGTCATTTTTGTCTCTTTCTGGTTTTACCGCCCATTGGTGGGTCAGCTCTACCAGAGGGTTGTCTGCCCTCTATGCAGGTGTAGCTAGTCTATGAATAGTGTAGGAAGCTGTATATATTTTGTGCTTTGCCTGGTTTCTCATAGATGTTTGTTCTGCGATGTGTACATGTATAATTTTGGTGTATATTTGCTGTATATCCCTCTATTCCCCATGTATATATCCCTCAACTCTAGTATATATGTTATGTATATCCTTCTAGGTAGCTTAGCAAGCTCACCGAGTCACCCATGCCACTGGTTTTTTGCCTGAAAGCTTGTTCTGAGCAGAATACCACCTATTTGAAACTCGGCTCTCGACTGGTTTCAAATAGGCAATTTTCTCTCTCCTTCGTAAAACTATCCTGGTCCTCATTTATGTCCCATGTGCACATTTAAATCTGTCCAAGTGGCCTTCACTTTTCATGCATTCGAACAATTGGCTCCACCGTCATCGCCATAACTCCTATTTATTACCCACCCATGTGGTGCCCACGTGGGCCTGATGGTTTGCTTTTTTGCACATCTTCACCAATGATTACTTCTCCAGGCTCTGGGTCTCCTGCCATCATCCAGCCCATGTCCTTCTTACCAAGTGTAATAAAATTCCCAGACTTGGATGGTCAATCAAATTCCTAAGTTCATAATATGTATGTGCTTTTCAGAGTTTTTGAATGAAACTAACTTTTCAAGGAAAGCAGACACCACAGTGGTAATATCTCCGAACCCCAGATTATTCATTTATTAATACATTCTGATGGTCACTTTGCTTTGCAGGTTTATGGGATACACTTTCAAACATGTCTGAGGCATCTGCATCCTCACCAACCGGAAGTCTGAAACCTCCATCTACAGCAAGCACCAGGACATCAGTAAAATCTAAATTGGAGAAGGCTCTAAAAAAGATACCGTTGAGCCAGAAATATATTAAGGATGGAGTCATCGCAGGCTCAAAGATTGAGTCAAAGGTCTAGCTTTTTACCGACACCAGTGTCAAAACATGGCCTGAAATGTAGGCCTTGGTCAAAATGATGTACATTCAGTGACAGGCCGGAGATCCTTTGGCCATCAAAATTAAAAACTCCAGGATCCTAAAGGCAGCTTGCTTCCCATGCTTGATGTAGTCACCAGAGCTTATTCTCATGCTCTCGGCTCTTTACAACTCATTTTTTCAGGCTGTTATGCTCACACCACCGGAGCTAATAGGGTACCCCACTCCTCTAGTGTCTCTTGACCCTGATACCCTCCAAAGGAGCTTGGGAATCCCACAATTTTTCAAGCTGACCGTGGTCACCTGGTCTGATGCCTTGGCCCAATTCAAGCAATTGGAGGAAGTGGCTCACATATATATGAACAATCATTGGCTCAAAGTCTCGAAGAGGGACCCCAAAAGAACGAGGCTAGAGATCCCCAGGTTCAAGTACAAGGTGAGCATCTAGATGGGGATAATAGCACTATGCCGGGTCTTCAGGCAACAGCATGCCCGAGAATTCTCTGGGTGGATGTACTACTACTTGCTTGGCATAAGTACCGCTAGGGAGTTTTTTGAATGGGCAGCTATAATTACAAACCACGTCGACTCCCAGTTCCTCCAGCTGGCCAAGAAGAAGAAATTTTACATGAATTCTTATTTTTTCTAGGCCCTAGCACATCAGAGGCCTTGTGCCCATGGGCTACTCACAGACAGCGTACTCAGGCTTGGCTCAGATCAAAAGGCCTTGTGGGATTACTTCCCATAGATTCAATGGGAGGCCAGTTTTCCCAATTTCTGCAGAGTAAATGACGCATTCTTTTACTATCACCGACTCACACCCACCCGGGATGCAGGATACCGCCTAACCATAGAGGTGATTAATTTGGTCTGAAGTTATAGACACTATTATATACAATACTAGTAGCATACATATATAAGGGTGACCAGCTTCTCCGGGAAACCCTACTTGTTACCCAAGCACTGCGGGGACAAGATAGACCTACTAGAATTCTACAGGTAGATAATGGAGTTTAATGCCTTCTTTGCCCTAAAGAAGGTGACCAATATTCCATTCCCAATCACTTGTGGGAATTATTCATGCAGCCTGGTTTCCGCTAAAGAAGCAGACAATGAGCTGAAAAGCTATAACTTGGCAGAGTTCTACTTGACGCGGAAGAATTTAGATCCGCACGGCAAGATTGCAGCGATACTTCCCTGAGCTTTAGAGCCCCATCACTACCATATGGAGGAATTTTGGGAAGATTGTCAGGGTGTTGTGGAGGTGTGGAGCCGGTACTACGTTAGGATGATGAAAGGCATGATAGAAAGATTGAAGCTCTAGAGGTTCCCGGAGGACTTCTCAGACTTCGGCCCCACGATCGATCCCTAGTACAAAGCAAAGGGGATTGATAAGATGGCTTTCCCACCAGTAAATTGTGATGCCCAAGATGGATCCACTATTGAGGACTTCACCCGTGAGGTGGTTGAGAGAAACCACACTTATTTCAAAAGGATGTGCCCCAGGAGTGTCCAAAGAGCAGCCTAGCCAGTACCAAAAGAAACTTTGGGGGCCAGAACTTCTTCACAGAGAGTAGATAAAGGAAAAGGAATAGATACAACTCCTCCTATGCAAGAACTCCCCATTAAAGAATAGATAAGACAATTAGTAGCTGCCTCCCATCAAATGAGGGAGAGCCTAATCATGTGGTTGGCCACCCCGGTCCTCATGGCCGGACCTGTTCATCCTCCATCCTCCCCTTCATGGGAAACCTTGATGGTTAAGGCAACAGGGGTGGATCCAGTGGAGCAAGAAGAAATAAAGGATGCGGGCCCACCCTTGGTTACCCAGAGAAGAAGGAGGCTTGACCCTAAGCCTAAGAAAGAGCCAGAGTTGGGGATACCCCAGGCTCCACAAGTTGAAATCCTCTCTTCTGACTCCCTGCAGCCAAAGAAGGAAGTAGAACCCGTCGATGTCCCGGACAACCCTCCCCCATAGGACGAGTTTGACGATGTCTTTGCAACCGATGAATTTGGTAATTTACAGGGGGACATCAAGTAGGAGGTTGAAGTCCCAACACAAGAGGAAGCTAAGGAACAAATAGCTGCGCGGGAGTAGGAGCCAGCGGAAGAAGCCAAGGAAGCAGAGCTGGAGATCGCCTTTGAAATACCAGAGATGCAAGATGTGGAGATGGACCAACAAGGGCAAAATGAACAAGCAACACCTTCTAAGGGAACCGAACCTATGGGAGCAACTATAACCTCAGCCACCACATTCCAAGTGCCACTCCCTAGAGAAACCTTTGGGCAGGTAATAACCATGGTGTGAATGCTGAATCTTAGCCCGGTACCTCCCTTGCTTCCAAAAGATATATCAGAAGAAGAAGAAATACCGGCAATTGAGGCTGAAGAAATGCAAGAAAAACAAGAGGAGGAAACCCCCAGGATAATCAATGAAGGTCCAAACAAGGCTGGAGATATAGAGGAGAGGGTGGAAGAGATAGACGTTGCCAGGGGAAATGTTCCTGATGAAGCCCAGAACAAAGAAAAAGGGGCAGGTGAGACCCACACCACTGAGGGATAGTAGCAAGGCGTCGGAGAAAACCTAGAAGAACAAACCTTGGAAAACAAGCCACCCCTGCCACCTCAGTGGTTGGTGGAGAGAAAGAAGAGAAAGGCTCCATCCACCCCAAGAGCTCATCTCTCCCTAGCTGAGATCATGGCCTAGGTCCAAGAACCACCAAAGGCCAAGAAAGCCTAGATGGTTCATACTCTTCAAACCAAGCCGGGAGGAGAAATAGTTACCGTCATTGTAACACCTCCTCTAGACACCAATACGGTGATAGAAAAGGCTAGAGATTATGATGTCATGGAGATATTACTGGGAAGGAGAGGTAAACAGGGTGAAGTGGACCTGTTAAAAGAAGCGGCCAGGGCGGTGGAGGCCAGATATGAAAAGGAGGCCCAAAGGCTCAAAGCAAAGAAGTAAAAGACAAAAAACCTCATGGGGTTGCTTACTGAGCTATCCTGACCCATTAGTGTCATTCCTCTGAAGGCCTCCACGTCTGATGCACCATTACCGCAAAGCAACACTGACTCCCTTTGAGCAATGAAGAAAAAGGCCCAAGCGGTCGATGAGTGGGTCACTTTGCAAGTAGGAAACACCTGGCGTTTCCTAGTATCCACCCTCCCGAATTTGTATGTAGTACGACATGTTCTGCATCAGGTAGAGACTGTTCTTAATATATGGGAGGGTGACATGGAAAATTATGAGGCTTGGAAGGTAGAGCTGGAAGAGCTCCTCAACCTTGGGGAAGAGATGGTCTCAGAATCTAGGATTCTGGGAGAAGAATCATTTGACTTCGTGAGAACCCAACACTCCAGACTTGACCTCACATTGGAGGTACTCAAGCAACTAGTAGGGGCTCTACATGACAAAGTAAACATAGTGAAATATTCTACAAATATGTACAAAGCATTTGTGGCAAAGGTCTCCATAGCAGACCCATTCAGCACCAGAGGATTACGTCCTGGGAAAATTTGACAAATTAATGGAATCTAAATACCAGTCCCTGGATGGACTAGACAGGACCCAAATGAAGGGGCTAACTCATATGATCCTTGGTGGTCATGATGCAGCAAAAATGGCTGATGAGTTCAAAGATAATGTTCTGGAGCTTGGAGAACAGATTGAGGCGGCTAAGTACCGGTGGTCCTGCCTTAAAGAAATTGATGAGGATGGGATCTCTCACCTTCTCCAAACATTCAATGACAATAAGAAACAATAAAGCTTCTCCAGAGGCTAGAGAAAATCCAAACATTTTGTATTCTTTATTATTTCAGAATGTAAGTTCCCAGATCCCGAAGTCTCGAATCCCAAATTTTGTATTCTTTCAAGTGATCCATGTCCCAGTCCCCGAGGCCGACCGGTCACTTTCAGAAGTGGTTAATAAAAGGATATCAGAAGGTTGTTGGCTACATCAAGAAACATCAGATTAACAGTTGGTTTTCTGACAGATGATCTTCTTGAGGCACCGTTTTGGAGGTACACCTGGCACATTAGAGACAGGGCACTGCATTTCCCATTTATGAGGCATGTAGCCTCGATCCCTGGTGATCTGATTTTTTCCTTCTCTTTCTAGCTCTCTTCTCGAGGCTGATTCTTCCACTGTATATTCTTGTCTCATTCTTCTAACATGTCAGGCCTATTCTATCTCAAGGTCTTTTGTAGGGTGGCACAGGTAGTACCGGCCCCCGGATATTGTATTTTATCAAAACATGATGTAAAATAGGGTTAGGGTTAGGGTTAGGGTTAGAAGATGTGTATAAATACTAAGACTGGCCGATTTCTAAGGGTCAGCGAAATTGATGATTTTACTGTCCACAGTAATAGAAAAAGCAATTATTCATTTCAGTTGCAAAGCTCAATGCTCCATTGTTTCACTTTCCAATAGTTAGATGCTCCCCTGGAGCCACCATTGTATCATGCACTAGTGCTTGCTGGAAGAAATATTAATGAAGAAGGGAGAATTCTTTGCAATGATGTTGTTAGCATTCAAAATTCTGAGTTAATGGTAATTTATGTTTCATGTTCTTTATGTCTTTTGTTCTGATATGTCAAGTAGATTAGCAATCTCTTTTCCCTTGCTACTGATAAAATATTAGCTGATGGTTGCGTATTTCTTCGGTATTTAGTATAGTATATCAGAGCATTATCGATGTTTTGAATGTTTAAGCATAACTATAGTTAGATGAAGCACTTCTAACCCTGTAGGATCTTTTTTCATTTTATTTGCTAAGTGTAGAATGCTTGAAAAGGAACCTCACCTTACTGAATCTCCGGAGAGAATGAGTTGAAGAAACCAGCTATCCCCCTCAAAAATAGTCACCTCTCCCAACCGAGCCCCGCACCATCGTGACTCGACACCCAGGTGCTTGGAGGTCCGGGGAATCTAACTTCCCCAAGATAACCTTTGTAGGTAGAGTTTCCCAGT
>MU225876.1:752719-770617 GCA_018584345.1 Thuja plicata
TGGTCACAATTGTTTGGAGACACAACATAATTCAGTGGTATACCCAGACGATGCAATGCAACCACTACTCCTCCAGTTCAAAGTTGGCACTACACGATCCAAAAACCATAGATAAGGAATAAATTTTCTCTATGGTTTTTGGATCGTGCAGTGCCAACTTTGAATTGGAGGAGTAGTGGTTACGTTGCATCGTCTGGGTATACCACTAAATTATGTTGTGTCTCTAAACAATTGTGACCATGATGCCTACATTTATGTTTCTCAGATGTTATGTCCCAGGATCCCTTATGACCCTTTATGACCCTTTACAATCCCTAAGAATACATCTTAAAGATCTTAAAGTGTCGTAAAGGGTCATAAGAGTGTCCTAGGAGGGGCTAGATGAGATTCCACCTTCACGTGGTTGGCCTTGTTAAGTAGAGAATATTAAAGTATTCTCGAAACCAAGTGAAGCTCAAACTAACATACCTTCATTATTTAATCAATGATAAGAGACACATGGAAGATGTGCGATTACTGAGGGCATTTTCATTGATTGACTGCATAGGTAGGGAAGCACGTGTGGCACCATAGGAGCTTTCATATTTGGGGATTTTATCATTCTACCTTTATGAGATCATAACATTGAGCTTGTGTGTACCATTTTTATATTTATGTTGTGTATTTTTTTTATTTGGGTCATTCTATAATATATATTTTTTTAACCAAAAATTAGTATTGGTCACTTTTTCGACGTTGTAATATCAGTAGGTTCGACAAGAATGCTCTGTGATCGGTGTCAATTTCGATGAAATTTGATCGCAAAGGAGAAACACTGTATTTGATGTTTTGACGAGACTGCAATTTGTTCAATGTTAAATTTGACCAACGGTGGTCGCAATTGCGACAAATGTTGGTCGCCTAGATAAAAGGTTTGATCTGTGATTCTTCCAGCTTCAAGAATTTTTTAGACAAAGATTCGGTCAATAATTCAACCACTAAGAAGGTCGATATCTTGATAATTGCTTTTCCTGTCGAATAAGCAACGCGAAAAGTTTGACAACAATTTTTGTTGTCAGTTCGACCAATGGGTCTCAAAAATTTGACTAATCCTCATCAAAAAATAGGGTAAATTTTACTAGTGCTTGGACAAGTAAAAAGCAGAATTGTATCTCTCAGTCAACAACAGAAGCTGAGTATGTTGCAGCATCATTGAATTGTTCAACAATGGTTTGGACCAAACAGATGATTAAAGACTTTGGTATTCAGATTGATTATCCTATTGTTATTCATTGTGACAACACTAGTACTATCAATATCTCTAAGAACCCTGTGATGCATGCAAAGACAAAACACATTGAGATCAAATACCATTTTCTAAGAGAAAAAGTTGCAGAAAGAAAAGTAAAGTTGGATTATGTGAGCACTAAAGAACAATTAGCAGATATTTCCATTATCAAAAGATACTTTTGAGTATCTCATGGAGAAGTTGGGAGTAATTCCCTTTCTTGAGTCTGATTAGAATTTGCAGCAAGAACATCATTCCTTGGTGACTAATGAATGGTTGGCTACTCTACTTCTGGAGTAGTACATGTGCTTAATGGTGTTTAACACCCTTTGTCATTGATGTCAAAGGGGTATTATTAGTAAGTGGGAGCATATACTCTGGGGGAGTATACAGAGCAACAGCAGTGAAGAAGAACTTTTGATGAGGATATTGAGAAAATTATAAAAAGAAGGAAGACACTTTGAGTTGATGATATCATATGTTTCCATCAATGTCAAAGGGGGAGATTGTTGGAGATTTGCTTCTGTGCAAATAATTGATTGTATGTCTGTCATTGATGACAACATATAATATACAACAGTGTTCTATATGCAATTATCAGTACAGATGTTCTGGAGCTATGCATGTTCATTTCCATGGTGTATACATGTTCTAGATGTAATGTGCATTCACGCTGATTCAAATATGAAGTTTCAGTTGAGTTATGTTAATTAGTTATGACAGATACAAAGATTGAAGACTATCTGTGAAGAGTCAACATAATTACATTAATTCTTGAGTTGTGCCTACCTTTGGGATATGCGTGTTTGTATGCATGTTTAGTTATGAGTTAAAGATAATTATCTAAAGGTGCCAAACATGTTCTATCAGAATCGTGAAGTTGGAGTTAATTTGGTGGAGTCGACTTTGTGAAGCGTCGTGTCTATTCAATATGAGTTGCGTGTTTCTAATCAAGTTGCGTGGATGATGTGGCCGACTAAAGAAGTATTGAAGGGAATCCTAGAGCTGACGTAGATCACATCCCTTGGAGAAGATACTTATAGTAGTTCATTTGATGAACGCCAAGTGGAAATGAGAAGAAAAAAGATAGAAAAAGTGCACGACAGAATGTCTGTTGTTTTGGGATAGTAGAGACATTTCATTCATCAAAAAAAGATCTATGTCAAGAAGAAGTAGAAGTATAAAACACACTGAAACTGATCAAGATAGTGTGTCTACTCAAACAATTCATCTATCAGATATAGTGTATATCTGTTCTACTGAAGGTTGCAGCCTTCATCATTTTAGCAGTGAGCTTTTGGACAGTGAGTCCTCACCATTAACAAGGTTACTTGTAAAAGACTCCTAACAAGGTCTGACCTTTAACCAGGTATCTATACTTATTGCATTCTAAAGAACAACTCCTAACAGAGTTGCAAGATCTCTTAACAGGGATAATTATACTTAAGTACAGTTCTTTGTGGGTGCTAATTCCCATCAGGGTTTTTACCTATTTGGTTTCCCCATAACCAAAATTATTGTGTTCTCTATTGTGTTATCTGAATGTGCATTTAATTTATGTTAACTGTATCTAAGCAAAGAAAATAATTAAAGTAGCTGATAATTGATTCACACCCCCCCCCCCCCCCCCCCTCTCAGTTATCCTTTGGGACTATTCTAACACTACTTACAGGTGAGCACCTGTAAATTGTCACCTACAATTTACAGGTGCTAACTATGAAATAAACCCTAGAAGGAAAAAAAATGTCATTAATGACCTCCAAGAAAGTACCAAATATTTTTTTCTTTTCAAAAATATAAGTCATGTTAGTCTGGAGAACAAGAGATGCAGGGAAGACTGAAAATAATAATTGCAAGGGAATATTGTCATCATATTTTTGGAAAGAATTAAAAGAACCTAGTTGAATTAATATCATTTTATTTTTGATTTGTGTGTGAATTATTTCTTCCTATATAGATAATAAGGATTCTATAGCTCGAGTTCGCTTATAAACAAATACATTTGATATTTTTGTTGTTGTTAGTGTGTTGTTATACACAACAATAAAAATGACTTATCAAGAAACATCAATGATAAGTGCAAGACAAATAATTCAAAGAAGACAACAATCATCTCCATAAAAGCGAACCTCTAACAACAATCTCCTTTCTTAAACAGTGATGGAATATACAACAATGATAATTATAAGGTGACCATGTTATGTGGCGGTGATAATACCAAAACAGAGATATTACACAGTAAGTCAAACTAATGCAGGGATATTACCTATTAAGTAAAAAATACTATCAAGTATCAACTATAGGAGGGATTGATGGCATTAGTCAAGTGTGAGTTTGGGTTATTAGTGATCTATTTGACACGCCAACATGGAAGGGATATCGATTATTAGTGTAAACAGTAGCTAGTTAATGACTTATATAATATTGGTTAATAATGTAAGTGTGGCCACTGAGGTTTTTTAGGAATATCTAAATTTCAGTGTGGCCCTTTACTCACGGTCATAGGAATAGGTAATATGTATCTCCTCTCATACAATTATAAATATTATAGGTTTGGGATCATGTATATTACCTTAATATCTTACAAGAATTGGTTCTTCATCGTAGTTATGAACCGTTGGGTAGGTAACCTTATGAGGAGGTCTATGTATAACTTATTTTTAGGTAGAATCTAATTAGGATCTCATCCTTGTTCACCTAATTGGGTTGCAGCCAATGGAGACACTGTCTGGGGACTCTACCCTAGAAATGGGTTGCGTAACCAATTCTACCATCCTTTAAAAGACTGGTTTTAAAGTTAAACCCAAACTACGATGTCTCTGCAAGTTACATAGGCAAGGCCATCTATGATGATCCCCCAAGGCATTAGGTCTTGTACTTTTGAGTTCTTCCTTGATCTTGCCACCCCTTACCAATATTTTACATAGTTTGCATCTCTTTACGAAGCTAGTTTTATATACCTTATGATTGATTTAGCTAAGTTATTGATGTATGCAAATCACTTGTAAGTAATAAGATATTACAGTGTATTTAAATGAGTTTTTATGTTTTAGAAATGAAATATTCTATCTTTTAGATAGTGTTTCTTTGTAAAGAGTTTCAGAACTCTTCAAAATATTTTTTAACTTTAATAATAAAAATGTATTTACACTAGACTGTAAAATCATAGTGTTGTCATATGATTAATGATGGTTAAACTAGCTACTGAAATATTGCTTGTGGTTTTTTAAGCCACTTCAACCTAAACAAACTTTCAGGAAAAATTTCATCCCACTTATAGTTTTTACACACAAAAAATGGTATTTGCATTTGAATAGGAATATATGTTATCCTACAATATCAATGTTTTTTCAATGATAGGAATGCAAAACATGCTTTAAATATTTCTATGGAGGCATCAATGTTCTTGGGTGCTTGTGCACCATACTTTTCACTTCTATATCATCGTGTCAAGGATATTTGCTTGTTCTTAATAAAAATTGTTGGCCTCTTCCTCATGATGACTTCATCATCATTACAAAAACTTATCTAGTTAATGAACTTTATATCCTTATGCATTATGCTGCTGTGATTTTGCCTCTTTTTTTGGACACTACTAATCATTGGTTTCTCTTTTTCCCTTGGGAATGCTTTTCAAGTACAAACAGTAGCATACCATTTATCTTTCTTGAAGAATCTTTATCAAAAGGGGATCAATTTCCTTTATATTTAATCGAATAAGGGGTGCAGAAGAGTACTTTGCATCAATTGGGTATAAAAATGAGTGTTATACCCAAATGATGCAGAGCACCTTCTACACCCTCGATTCCAGTGAAGAAACATAAATATGACAGCTGAGAAACATAAATGTAGATATCACAACAGCTGAGAAACATAAATGTAGATATCATGGTCACAATTGTTTGGAGACACAACATAATTGAATGGTATACCCAGACAATGCAACACAACCACTACTCCTACGGTTCCAAGTTGATACTGTGGGATCCAAGAATAAATTTAGAGAGCAGAGGAGGATCGTAATGACCAAAATAATACAGGGTCCCTATATTATTTTGGTCGTTATGGCCCTCCTCCTCTGCTCTCCAAATTTATTCCTTATCTATGGTTTTTGGATCCTGCAGTGTCAACTTGGAACAAGAGGAGTATTGGTTGTGTTGCATCGTCTGGGTATACCACTCAAATATGTTGTGTCTCCAAAAATTTGTGACCAGGATGCCTACATTTATGTTTCTTAGTTGTTGTGTCTCAGGACCCTTTATGATCCTTTATGACCCTTTACGATCCCTAAGAATACATCTTAGAGGTCTTAAAGTGTCGTAAAGGGTCATAAGACGCTCCTAGGAGGGGCCAGATGAGCTTCCACCTTCATGTGGTTGGCCATGTTAAGTAGAGTATGCTAAAATATTCTTGAAACAAAAAGAAGCTCAATATATATATATTAAATATATCATACCGTCACAATTGTGACGGTGTTCAGAGAACGACCGACACTAAAGCACTATATGGGATGTCTAGATGTCAAAAATTGCCGATAGCTGGATGTCGCATGTACAACATATTTGTCGCATACCTGTCGTAATTGCAATACTCATAATGTGTAACGATGGCAGGTTGACCATTCTAGCCATTGTATAATACGATGATCAATATCGTTGCAATTGTGACGGTATTCAAAGAACGACCGACACCAACACACTAACTGCAACGTCCAGATGTCAGAATAATCTAACAGCTAGACGTCGCATGGAAAACATATCTATCACATACCCATCATAATTGCAACACTCATAATTTGTAACAACGACATATTAACCGTCGTAGCCAATGCATATTGTGACAGTTGATACCGTTGCAATAACGATGGACATACCAGCCATCGGTGATTCTGACACCAAAACTACAACACCAGTCTGTGTTGCTTGCCCGATGGGTTAGTGTCAAAATTGTGACACCTAGCCGTCAAATAGAGCTCTCAAATGTACTAGTGACATTAGGACAACAAACTGCTAGTTTATATTATCGATTATATGCTATAGAGACCGAGTGGATTTGAGTTGGTTGAAGTGTTTGAAAGTTCAATTGGTACATCTGCACCTAGGATAACTTGATTTAGTCAAGGCTAGAGAGATCTCAAAAGAGATGTCCAGACTTGCAACCAACAACAAGAACAACAACCGAAACCATAACACAACAAGATATAAAGAATATCAACTTATTGATTATCAAAAATTCCATTATATGCAACACGCCGAGCTGTAAGGCCTTCTCAGTTACGGACACATACAATAGAAAATACACTAAGATCTATCACAGAGATCTTCTACAAGCTTCAGATCACCCCCTTAACTAGCCCAGACATGTAACAGACAATAATCTGGTAGGAAAACCCAAGACAGATCTAAACTTGTGCTCGCAAGCCACCAAGTAATCCTCTTGTTTTCTAATCCAACAAGCTACTAGCCCTCCAAGGTATCCTTCACCTAGTTCAGATCTGCAGACCTTTACAACAACTCTTTCACTACTTCCTCTTTCTTTTTCCCTGCCTTTTCTACTCTACCCAAACCCTCTTTTTATACAACACAACCACAAGTCGTCTTTACAATTTAAAAAAAAAACATAAGTCAACATCTAGAACACAACACCCAACATGTTCTTCATTAGTCGGCTTCCAACAACATTAAATTTGCATAAGAGTGTGAACCAAATCAGATTTAGGTCCTCACATCTCCAACTGTCAATCCAAAACTCGAGGAACGCAACCCCAAATTAAATGCGCCATTCGACCAATCCAAACAATCAGAAAAACCTCATCGATGATCCAGAATACCGAAACCAAGCCACTCGGTGATAGACACAACCGAGCCGAACACCACCCAACACCACCGAAGAGACACCGCCAAGCAAAGCATCGTCGAGCACCACCGAGCCCAGTCACTGAGTCTGTCAGTGAAGCAACACATCTTCCAACCGAGAACTGCCACCAAATGACTGAGAAACTCAGGTCTCCAACGGGGCTTGCTACTGACAACCAAAATCAAACCAAAACATCTTTTTGGTGATACATGATTGCCAACTATGCTAGAATGCTCCTGCATCAAATATCCAAACAACCGAAATTATATGTTGTAAGGAAGGGTTCAAAGAAAAATCCTTTGGCATGAAATGATTTGGAGTGAAATAGTTTCACTTAAAACTATTGTGCTACCACCTTTTCCTTACAAATTTAGTGAACCATAGCTTCTCATTAGATTTCTCAAACTAGGTACATTTTTAATAAAATCTAAAAATATCCCTTTGTTATGGCTTAAAGCCTAGAATTTAAAAATATTTTAATTATTTTTCATGTAAAATTTTTAAAATTCTATGCAACCATCTGATTATAATCAAAGATAATTATAAATATAAAAATATATTAAATTTTTTTAAAAAAAATTATAAGAATTATGATACACTAGGAGAGTGAATCCCCTCTAATGTGGTGTAATATATTTTTATTTATAATGAGTAGTTTAGACATAAAGTAGATGGTTATTGAAGTTATTATATTTTTAGTAAAGTTTAGAGAAGTATTTTTTTATTAAATTAAATTCTCCACGCACTCAAAGGTCCATTTATAAATTAAACATGGAAGAAAAGTCATAAAAAATATAATTTTACTTTTAGTAAAAAGTGAAGGTTTGATTATTTTCTAAATTTATCTAAGCAATCAAATTATTTTCTAAAATTTATAAAAACTAAATGTACTAAATGTTCTAAGTTTTATTAGTTTGATTATTTTTTAAATATATACTAAATGTTCTAAGTTTTATTAGTTTTAAAATTCAAAACATATAGGTTAGGTAGGGATCATATGGAGGGGGGCTTAGGCTTATTTGGAACCTTTCCCTTTTTTCAGGCCTTTAAATTTAGGGGGGTGGGGCTGACATTTTTAAGGAAGACACAAAAAATAGAATGTTTAAATAAAATCTTAATAATAAATTTTGTAGATAAGTGTTT
Organism: Thuja plicata; assembly: GCA_018584345.1. Classification (NCBI taxonomy): domain Eukaryota; kingdom Viridiplantae; phylum Streptophyta; class Pinopsida; order Cupressales; family Cupressaceae; genus Thuja; species Thuja plicata. The sequence continues at coordinate 760,986 of MU225876.1, forward strand.
TGAGGAAAAATAAGAGATATAAAAAAGAGAGAAAATGATTTGCAGAGCCATTTGTCATTTTTGTCAATAAACAGCCACTGCAGCTGCTCCACTAAAGTAGGGATAGATTCCAAATTATCCATTTCCTCTTATTTAAAAATGACATGGGGACACTGCAGCTGATTATGATTAAATTTTAAGCACAAATTGCACTTAAGCATCTGCATGGGGACATGGGGTTAGTCAATGGGCCCTTGGTCTATTAGTGAAGTTGTTTGGTTCTCATCGATCCCACCATTGCTGCAAGCAAAGGGTCCGACACCATAACGGATGAGGCCAAGATTGTGCAAAATGGATACCCCTCAGTCTTGAGGTTCTGAACCTTCAAAAAAAAAAAAGATATAAGTTAATTTTAGGCTCTTAGATTCAAAAATTAGATTTGTGTTTCCTCCCATATAATTGTTTCATTTAAGAGTTTCTTCTAATATCACTAAAATTTCTATAATTGTTGCTTTCCTTCTTGTCTTCTTTTTTACTTTTGAAGAATATGAACCTTCCCAAAACAATACGGTGAAAAAAATTATAACCAATAACAGAGAATCCTGCAGGAGAAGTGCGTGGAGAGTAAGAGTGTAGGCACTCATTTTGGGCTTTAATAACAGCTACAGATTTGAAAAATAGAACAGCAGAAATAAATAAATAAGAGGGAGGTGTTGAAAGGCTGATGAAAGGAGAAATGTAGGGAAAAAAAAAAGGGAAGAATGAGGAAAGAACAGCGAGTTCAAGAGGTGCTCTTCAGCAACAGCAATAATTTTTTTTTGGGGACAGAGACAAAGATGAGAAAACTGTTGTGGTTGGAAGAAAATGGAGATGATAGTGAGAGTCAGTTATGCATGTCTTTATTAACACTGATGGTTCTTCTCGGGGAAATCCAGGGCCAGCTGGTATTGGCGGAGTTGGGCGGGATAGTTCTGGTGACATCCAGTTTTTCTTTTCTATCTACAAGGGATATCATACAAATAACCTCATGGAAGCTCTGGCTATTTTGTTCGCAGTGCAACAGTGTTGTTATCGGGGCTGGCGGAGCATTATCTGTGAGTCTGATTCGCAGGTGGTTGTGCATTTATTGAACAAAAGGAACTTTGGGACAGTAGACTGGCATTTGGCTTTGGTTGCTCAGCAGATCATTCAGTTATGTACTTCTTTGGATTCTGTGTCCTTTATGTATATTCCCCGAGAGTGGAATGGTGTGGCTGATTGTTTGGCCAAATGGGCCTCTGAGCATGGGCCGCCTTGGAACATTTCTGACCATTCGATGCTTCCCTTTGATTTATCACAGAGGCTAGTTCAACTTGTTGACCAGGACAAGGCTCTGTAATTCTCTCTGTGTCTTGTTTTGTTCTGCTCTCTTTTGTTTTCAATAAATTTTTACCCCTCTTTTAGTAAAAAAAAAAAAATTATGCATGTCTTTTGACTCTGTCATTTTTACGTATATCTCTTGTGAGTGGAATGGTGTTGCTGACTGTTTGGCTAAATGGACTTCGGAGCATTTGCAGGATTGGAATATTGTTGATCCAAGCCATCTTCCCCCCTGATTTAGTTTATGAGTTGGATCAACTTGTTGATCAAGATAAGGCTCACTAGAGCTCTTTGTCTCTTTTGTTGTACTGTTCTCTTTGGCTTTCAATAATGTTTTTACCCCTCTTTCAAGTTGAAAAAAAAAATACATAATTTTACAGTGGCAGATTTTGTTTGTTGAAAATTTGTAATTTTATTTGTGAATAATCAAATCAATATGAAGATTGGTTTGTGATTATTTGTTTTATGTGGATTTGAATTAGTTTTGATGGAATTTTCTTGTATCACAAAAGAATTGTATTTGTTATATGTATAAGTCTAATCATAGCGAGAAATAAATTTGTTCACACCAACAATTTAGATTTGAATTTGCTAAAAATAAACTAAAAAAAAATTTACTTTCGGATATCTTTAGAGGAAACTGTTATTCCAAAGAAAATGTCAAGAAATCTAGAAAAAGTTTCATGTTTGATCTCTTTACCCTTTTGAAATCCATGGCACATGAGGACTACGACATGTCATCGAAATTTAGTTTTATACATAGCTAACTTGGAGCTCTAGATATTACAATAATAATCAAGGATATCAAGAAAATTATTGATGTTCTAAATGAATATCATGATATAATGAACAACTTTTTGAATATGAGCATGAAAAGTTGGGATTAAATCCCAACCATTCAAGCATTTTAGGATGAATGATCATTTTATATGATCGTAGGCCTTTTCAAAATCAAATTTGAGTATCAAGCATCTTGAGTCATTTGTTAAACTCATTGACATGATTCTCAAGTTAGAATCAAGTTGTTTAAAATAAATCTGCCTTCTAGGAAATCAATTTTCTTAAAGTTTAACTATTTCTTGTGTGACGAGTTTGATTTTTTTGGCTAAGGATTTGAAACTAAAAAAGAGGTTAAAAATTATTCAACACAGAGAATTACAAAGCAAGAAGGGCCAACCACCTAATAGAGAAAAGAGCACTAGACAGCCCTATCTTTAGTCACTGACCGATCCAACATGTGAGACAATTTCAAAGATAATTATTCCCTATCCACAATATTCGACCCTGCACTTGATCAAAAGCTCATTTGGTGTCTATTCCACTCTCTAAGAATGTGAATAAAGTAACTAATTCTAAAGAGCCGCACAACCTTAGAATCTATCTAATAACCAAAGCTAAGTGCCAACTAACATCATCTAGTTGTTGCTCATTCATCAGACTCACCACCACTTGAGAATCACATTCACAAATAATCCTTTTCTAGCCAAGAACACAACTTCGCTCCACAACATACAAAATGGCCAGAGCCTCCATGTAATTATTTGTATTCAACACCTCCCTCTTATTTATTTATTTCTGCAGTTCTGTTTTTCAAATCTGTAGCTGTTATTAAAGCCCAAAATGAGTGCCTACCCCCTTACTCCCCACGCACTTCTCCTGCAGAATTCTCTTTTATTTGAGAGGACTGAAATTCCTTAGAATAGAAAGTGTAATAAAATAAACTTCAATGCCCCCCATCTTCTTAGCATTTTAACGAGCATGGATTTATTTTAAAAGGAGGTGTCACTTCAAGTTTCCAACGCCTTCATAGTTGTTACAATTTTTTTTTAAACTACAAGATGGTTGCCCCTTTTAAAATAGGTAATCTGATGTGTCAAAATGGCTTAGAAACAATATAAGTTGTTAATGCACTGTCTTAATCAATTTTTCTTAAATTGGAAATGAGAAATTATTACCACCAAACAGCAAATTCTATGTTTTATTTCTATGAATTTTTTTATAATAGAAATTACTTTTTAGCTTTTTAAGATTCTTAGAGTTTTGTTGTGGCTAGAGATGACTTTTGTATACATTTGTATTGGGAGTTCATTTTCACTTATATATATATATATATAAATATAAGTTCTCCACCCAACTATTTCAATTAGCTTTAAAAAATCTTTAAAATTAATATTTTTCTTAGAATCATCAATACAAACTTCAGACATTAAAATCTCCCAAGTAAAAATATTTACTAAATAAATTTTTATTTTTTTTGGTAAAATGGAATCAAAACCAACCCCTAAAAGGATTTTTATACAGCTCTTATAAATCTTTAGAGACAAATGTTTTTATAAAACTGCCCGTGACATGGAAATTTGAAATTTACAAATTTGAACATATAGAAGCTTTTTTTTAATTTTTTTTTTGAATACTAGAAGATTTCTAAAAACACAAAAGCAAACCAAAACACACCAAAATTGAAAATAAAACTAATCTTCTTAAACACTGTAGAAGCACTTGTGAACCAAGATGCTCCGTCATCATTTTGGCTAGTCATGTCTACACCTCCTCTAATTGGTTTCCCTCTAAAGCCTAATATAATCATCTTACCCAACTCATTCTCAACTTTAAAAGAATGTCTCTCACTTCATGGTCTTACTGTATCCTTCCTAACAAGAAGGGTGGCTTGGGAATAATTGATCCTTTCATTCATGGAAATGTATCTTTCTGCTAAATGGAGTGGTAGAGTGTTGGAAGGTAATGCTCCTTGGAAAATTTTGGTTAGGTACCATATACAAATGACGAATACTGGTAAAGCTTGGAGTTCTATTCAATGGAATGATAAGATATTTCTATACCAATATTTATGCTCCATGGATCAGCCCCTCTCATTTGCATATGGAAAGCTTGGCAATTGGTCTCACAAATATTGTCTTGGTTTGACCATCATTCAGCCATGGGCTTCGTTTTGCAACCTACTCAATTTGGTGAAATCATCTATTCAAGAAAATAACTTTCTGGTAGCAATGATTCCCAGGTTCCAAGCTAATCACCTATTCAAAAGAGGTATCCAAGCATTTAAAAGCTTATGAGATCCTACTACCTTCACCTGGAAATAATGGCAACAACTTAAGCTCTGCTTCGATCTAAATTACATAAACAAGGTCATTGTTTTGTAAATTCAAAAAATTGTGCATAAGTACAAAAGACAAGGCCATTGTTTTGTTACCTCCACACTCTGTTGGGGATATCTGTTTTGAAGAAACCTTAGATATAAAAGAAATCAGCACAGCATTTTGCTGGCTTGAGCATAACTGTTTGTCTAATTTATCATTCCCTGTATCTCTAGGTTTTTTCTATTTGTTATATAGAATTGTTTATGCTGATTTTCTATGTAATATTTGATTGCTTCTTTCAATTGAAAAAAAAGAAAAACAAAGTTGGAAACATTGTGCAAAACAAAGTTGGAAACATTGATCACTGCTTATGATTACTAAAATATTTTTATTTTTGCCATCCAAAAAAATTGGGGGTTCACCATGTACAACTTATTATTAGTTAAACCAATAGAACTAAATACTTTGAAGTCTGTGGAATCCTTACACATGGCATATTCTGCTTCTCTTTCTTTCTTTCAATGAAGCTTCAATCTATGGTGGGTCTACAACTGATGATTTAGAAACTCTAACTAATAGTGCAATGGAAAGACCTGCAAAATACTGATAATTTTTTTAATCATGTGCAAATCCCCAATCTCATATTTGCATCAACAAATTTGAACTAAACTGAGGCTTATCTTAAAAACATAAGCAATCATATATCAAAAGTCATTCCTTAAGCTAAATGAACAGCAAAGCTCTACAATTATTTTTCAAACTTATTCAATATCTTAACATATATGATAAATTAAAGGAGAACATAGAACACAACTCATTTCATTAAAAAACAAAAAAAAAACCTGAGTGAAACAAATTTTGCTTATGCTTTCTCAGCTACAATCTTTCTAACATGAGTTGCCAATTGTAACACTCTTTCTTGTTTTGGAAGTTTCTTATTTACACTCTCCCTCTTCCTACATTTCTTCATCCAAGTACAAATGTTTGGAAATTTATCTACAAGTACAATCTTAAAATCTCCAAGAATTTCATATGTATGGAACCAACATATTATTGAGGCAAATGCAATATCTACCATTCCAAAATTGTTTCCTCCAAAATAATCTTTTCCTTTAAGGGTTTCTTCTAGAATTGCTAAACTTTCCATCAATTGTCGCTTCGCTTCTTCTTGTTTTTCTCCTTTGCTTCGGAATATGAGACCCCCTGAAACAATAACCTGAAAGAAACAACTATTAATAATAGATAAATATAAAAGAACTACACGTAAGTTTTGAAGAATATCATTCAAGAAAATTTATAAAAGTTCTAAATTCCATGAATTTTTTTGTGTTGCATACCTTTTTATCTATAAAATCTACCCAAAATCGAGCCATGGCTCGGTCATATGGATCAGATGGTAAGAAAGAAGGGCCATTACTCCATACTTCATCAATATATTGCAGTATAATGGCAGACTCAACCAGAGGCCTACCATTGTGAATAAGAACAGGTACCTTCTTATGCACTGGATTCATTTCCAACAACAGAGGGCTCTTTTTAGACAACAGGTCTTCTTCTTCAACATACTCATATTTTATGCCCTTTTCTTCAAGTCCAATCAGGACTCTGAGGGCAAAGGGGCTGGCCCAGAACCCAAGAACCTTAACCTCATCTTCACCTGCCATTTCTTCAGCTTTTTCTTCTTCAGTCTTGACTGATTTTTTCTCTTGCAGGAGAAGAACAAATCTCTGTTGTATTTATAGCAGATTTGGGCTCTGTAGTTTGCTCATTTGTGAAGCTAAAGTTGGTCAACGCAAAATGGAGGATCATTGTAGTTAGATTAGTATAATATTTTGCACAAATTTAATTGTGGACGTACTTGCTGACCGTGGAAGAATTTAAAATTGATTTGATTCCTTCCTATCTATAATGAAAATATTTCTTAATCTTTACATTTTTTTAACAGAATAAATCACATTAAAATAATGGGAAGAGGTACACATATCTATTACATAGCTTCAGTTAAATCAGTCAAGGAAACCAAGTTTCAGTAAGAAACAATAATATATATCAGCTGAACTAGTAAAATAACCAAGCTTCAGCAAGAGACAACAATATTGGAAAAAGGACCTAACAGTTGAGCACTCTAACTTCACACTTCTCAAAATCCTATGTAGAAATTGCAAATCTCTCCTAATTGTTTACAAAAGCTTACTTGGCAAGTCCCTTGCTTATAACTAAGGTTTCGTAGGCACATCATCATGCTTTTTTTTCAAGGTGTCTAAAATAACCCAAAAAGAAAGTGAGACGATGTGCAAAAGGGAGACCAATATTTGTACATGTGGCATCACATGATTGGTTGTTTTTTAGAACTATGGGATACATTTCATTCAATTATGGGTAGTTATAAAGTCACAACTAATGTTGTAATGTTGTCAAAAATATTGAACATTAATGATTAAATCAACAAGTGTGGGTATTAAATCAACCACTGCTATCACAACTATTAGAAGACAATCAAGTACTGGGTTGTTTCTACTATATAATCTAAACATAGCCTAAACTTGAAACTTAAAAATTGATTGTAACTATTTGGAGCATCTAACACCACCTTCATTATTCTCTAAAATAATCTTAAAATCTTCTAGAATTTGATGTCTTTGAAACCAACATATCATCATGAGAAATGCAATATCCATCATTTCAAAAGTACTTCCTCCCATATAATCTTTTCTTTTGAATTTTTTTTTTAATTATCCCTAAACTTTCTATAAATTGCCACATTCCTTGTTTTTCTCCTTTACTTTGGAATTATATGAGCCTTCATGAAACAATAAGCTTGAAAAATTTAATAATAAAAAATAAAGCAAAGACAAAAATAGAATACAATCGTATGAATATGATTCCGAGATACCTACACTTTTTTTTATAAAATTTACCCAAGATCAATCCATAACTTGTTCATATGGATCAGATGATAAGAAAGCAAGGCCATTCTAGTCCATTCCTCATCAATATATAGTCAGTCACAGACCTACCATTGTGAATAAGAACATGTACCTGCTTATACACAAGATTCAGTTCCAAGAAGCTTAACCTCATCTCAACTTGCCATCTCCAGCTCCTCCTTCAATCTTGACTGAAGTAGATTTTGCAAGAGAACAACATATCTATGTTGTAGTTATGGTAGCTTTCTATGGTTCTCAAGGAAAAACTTGGTCAATGCATTTAATTGTTTATGTTATGATGACAAGTATACCAATTTGAATCATCTTTATTGCCTACACAATTCAAAATATTAAATGAGTGTAATAATATAAATACAAAGTTGTTAGCTGACACAATGTAAAATATCAAATTATATATATATAAGTAACAATTTAAAGAAGTGGAGGTGAAGGATTCCCATGTTTCTAGATTATCTATTGGGTTAATGTGCTTCTAGCTATTCCATTGATCTTGTGAGAGAATATATATAAGGTAATATCTTGAAAAAGAGCAACTCTTCACGAGATCAAATTTGGACGGAAAGGGGGAAAAAATGGCACAAATCCAATTTTGGGCTTCTTGAACACACTGATGATTCTAACTATGACCCCTTAATTCCCATCGTGGAAGAAAATTCAGCTAATTGTATTCCTCGCAAAATCCAACATGACAACAAATTTCTTGATCACTAGCTATCCTTAGAAGAGATTGAGGGGGCTAGTAAAATTTGGCCTTAGAGAAAAGTCCAGGTTTGGATGGCCTTTAGTTAAGTTCCATGGCAACCTTTGGCCTCATATTAGGAAAGATTTCTGAATCTTTACTTGGAGAGTATTAAAACTGGTTCCTTAGGAGCTATTATAAATCAAGGTCTTATCAAGCTAATCCTCAAAGGAAAATAGGGAAATTTGGTTGGTGCTCTATCACATTTCTCAATATTTCATATTGTTGAAAAACAAGATAAAACATACAGTGAAAAATATGCTAATAATTATTGCAGCCAAATAAATAGAAAACAAATAATTATTGATGGATGACAAAATAAATGCAACCATAACTCCAAAATTTATTTGGAGAAACCCTTTCGGAAAAAAACTCCACATCCAAAGCTCCAACACTTTGTTGCTTCAACAATCTGTGGATTACATACCTTCTCTTATCATTTTGTGCCATTTCTCTGTCATTTTCTGCTTGGTTCTTTTGTTCCATGACTTCACATATTCTGACTGAATGAATTTCTTGCTCTCTCTTCAACTTTCTGACTTCTTCATGTAAAGTGAGATTCTTTGCAAGTAGGTCTTCAATGGCTGCATCAGCTTCTTTAGAACTTCTTTCTTTGCACAAATCTTCAATTCTTTCTTCTATGTAACCTTTGTCATTCATTTGCATTGCTAATTCTTTTCTTCTTTTTAGGGAATGAGAGAGTTGCTCCTTGAGTTTTCTGATTTGATCCATGGCCATTTGTCGATCTATCTTTTCATTTTCAATGGCTTTCTCCAGTCTATATATTTCCACTGCCTCTGATCTTTTCTCAAGTTGTTAAACTTATGATAAGAGAACCTTTTCTCTGATACCAATTGTTGGAAATATATTACAGGCTAGGTGACTGAGAGGGGGGTGAATCAGGAACCAATAAAACTTCTTTCTTTTATCCTTTATTAGATTGACTAATCTAATTGCATGCATGGAATAGAAAATCAATAAACATACATAACACTTGACACAAGATTTGGTTACCAAGAAAACTTCCAAATAGAAAGTAAAACTGGGGTGGGGATGATACCCACAAGCTTTAGAACTGCAGTAATAAAGTTGGCCTTTTAAGGCTTACAATTGACCACTTCTGATGATCTGCCCTGTTAGGAGCAATAAGGACTATTAGCTCTACCTTGTGAAAGGATTCATACAATACAATTAAGTATCCACTCTATTAGGAGATTTGTGAAGGACTATTAGGTCCACCCTGTTAAAGGATTTGACTGATACACCTGTTAGGATGAATCAATGAATGATCTGCTATGCAACTCTGATTTGATGAATAAGATCCTTTGATGTAGTCCTGATCACCTAAATGTGATAGATGAGTCTTTGTTGTTCTTTTATACTATTGCAGCCTTCTAATCAATCTGCCTCTTCATATTCGCATCCATACATGTATTCAATATTGTTGTAATGATTGATGATGTTATTTGGATAAACAAAGTGTCTTATATATATATATATATATATATA